>JAKUCV010007167.1:0-32936 GCA_028386065.3 Turnera subulata
ACAAAATTTCAGCTCAAAATTCAAAAATCAAAATTTCAGCTCAAAACTCAAAAATTGAACCTATAGTGCACCAATGAGCAATCTCCAAATCCACCATGTCAAATCCTACCTAAGATGATTCCACAAATATGGGGATGATTTATAAGGATTTTTGGATGCCTTCCTCGGACAATTTGAGGTCATCTGAGGTGCTTTTCCATTTTTTAAGATTTACAGGAATTAAATTGTTCTAAAAATAAAAGTCGGACTTCCACATCTCAGAAAAATTCAAAAATTTTGCAGGTAGTTGGATTGGATTTTTAATGGTGTTTGTGCAAAATTTCAGCTTAAAATTTAAAAATTAAAATTTTCATTTTTTCTGATTTATGGGATTTTAGTTGTTCCAAAAATAGAAAGTCGGATTTCCACATCTCTGAAAAATCGGAAACTTGGCAGGTGGTTGGATTGGATTTTTATTGGTGTGTGTGTGAAATTTCAGCTCAAAATTAAAAAGTCAAAATTTCAGCTCAAAACACAAAAGTAGCACCATTGGCGCCCCAATGGCGCACCAAAAGCGCCCCAATAGCGCACCAATGGCGCCCCAATAGCGCACCAATGTCCCAGTGAACCAATGCATAGGAGCAATCTCCAAATGCACCATGTCAAATGCTTCCTAAGATGATTCCACAAATATGGGAATGATTTATAATGATTTTTGGATGCCTTCCCTGGACATTTTGAGCTCATCTAATATGCTTTTCCATTTTTCCCGATTTACGGTATTTTAATTGTTCCAAAAATAAAAAGTCGGACTTCCACTACTCAGAAAAATCTGAAATTTTGCAGGTAGTTGAACTGGATTTTTAATCGTGTGTGTACAAAATTTCAGCTCAAAACTCAAAAATCAAAATTTCAGCTCAAAACTCAAAAATCGCACCAATAGCGCACCAACAGCGCACCAATGATGCACCAATGAGCAATCCCCAAATCCACGATGTCAAATGCTACCTAAGATTATTTCAAAAATATGGGAATGATTTATAAGGATTTTTGGATGCCTTTCTCAGACATTTTGAGGTCATGTGAGGTGATTTTAAACATCGATGTTTAAAATCACAACATCGATGTTTTGATCGGGCAGACCATTTTTAAGTGCAACGGTCATTAGAACATCGATGTTTGGGATGCCAACATCGATGTTATTTGCCTACTGCCTATTTTGAAGATTTGTGCAAAGGCAGGAACATCGATGTTTAAATTCACAATATCGATGTTCGTGGCTCGAAAAACATTTTTATGATTGGAAGTATGTTATGTTATGCATGAGCAAAATTCATCTTATTTTGAGCCAATGTCCTAGAAGAGTTGAGTGTTATACCTTGTACAATTTATGGATCTAACTCTTCTTTCTTGGCTCTTCAATTATGGATCTAACTCTTCTTTCTTGGCTCTTCAATTCTTGTGCTCATTCATTTTGATCCTTTGCTCTTGAATGGTTTCTTGTGCTTGAGGATTGGTTTGACTTCATTTCTTTTTGCTTCATCTTTGTCATGACTTGGAACTTGTTTGTCAATTATCAAAACCTGTAATGAACCATGAGTTCTAACATCAAATTCTACCTAAATTGATTCCAAAAATATGAAGATGATTTATATGGATTTTTGGATGCCTTCCTCGGACATTTTGAGGTCATCTGAGGTGCTTTTCCATTTTTTCCGGTTTACGGGATTTTAATTGTTCCAAAAATAAAAAGTCGGACTTCCACATCTCAGAAAAATCTTAAATTTTGCAGGTACTTGGACTGGATTTTTATTCGTTTGTGTACAATATTTCAGCTTAAAACTTAAAAATCAAAATTTCAGCTCGAAACTCAAAAATTGCACCAATGGCGCACCAATAGCGCACCAATGGCCCACCAATCAGCAATCACCAAATCCACCATGCCAAATACTACCTAAGAAGATTCCACAAATATGGGGATGATTTATAAGGACTTTTGGATGCCTTTCTAGGACATTTTGAGGTCATATGAGGTGCTTTTCCATTTTTCCCGATTTACAGGATTTTAATTGTTCCAAAAACAAAAAGTCGGACTTCCACCTCTCAGAAAAATCTCAAATTTTTCAGGTTGCTGGATTGGATTTTTATTGGAGTTTGTATAAAATTTTAGCTCGAAATTCAAAAATTAAAATTTCTATTTTTTTTGATTTACAGAATTTTAATTGTTCCAAAAATAAAAAGTCGGACTTGCACATCTTAGAAAAATCTAAAATTTGGTAGGTAGTTGGATTGGATTTTTATTGGTGTGTGTAAAAAATTTCAGCTGAAAATACAAAAATCAAATTTTCAGCTCAAAATTCAAAAATCGCACCAATAGGTCGCCCCAATGGCACACCAATAGCGCCCCAATAGCGCATCAATGGTGCACCAATGGCCCAATGAACCAATGGATAAGAGCAATGTCCATATCCACCATGTCAAATGCTACCTAAGATGATTCCACAAATATAGGGATGATTGATAATGATTTTTGGATGCCTTCCTCGGACATTTTGAGGTCATTTGAGGTGCTTTTCCATTTTTTCCGATTTACGGGATTTTAATTGTTCCAAAAATAAAAATCGGGCTTCCACTTCTCAGAAAATTCTGAAATTTTGTAGGTACTTGGACTGGATTTTTATTCGTATGTGTACAAAATTTAAGCACAAAATTCAAAAATCGAAATTTCTATTCTTTATAATTTACGGGATTTTTATTGTTCGAAAAATAAAAAGTCGGACTTCCACATCTCAGAAAAAACTAAAATTTGTCAGGTAATTGGATTGGATTTTTATTGGTGTGGGTACGAAAATTCAGCAGAAAATTCAAAAATCAAAATTTCAGCTCAAAACTCAAAAATCGCACCAATAGCTCGCCCCAATGGCACACCAATAGCGCCCCAATAATAGTGCATCAATGGCGCACAATTGGCCCAGTGAACCAATGCATAAGAGCAATCTCCAATTTCACCATGTCAGAATCCACAAATATGGGGATGATTTATAAGCATTTTTGGATGCCTTTCCCGGACATTTTGAGCTCATCTAAGGTTCTTTTCCATTTTCCCGGTTTACGGGATTTTAATTGTTCCAAAAATAAAAAGTCGGACTTCCACAACTCAGAAAAATCTGAAATTTTGCAGGTAGTTGGACGGGATTTTTATTCGTGTGTATACAGAATTTCAGCTCAAAACTCATAAATCAAAATTTCACCTCAAAACTCAAAAATTGCACCAATAGCGCCCCAATGGCGCACCAATGAGCAATCTCCAAATCCACCATGTCAAATCCTACCTAAGATGATTCAACAAATATAGGGATGATTTATAAGGAATTTTGGATGAATTCTTCGGACATTTTGAGGTCATCTGAGGTGCTTTTCCATTTTTCCGATTTACGGGATTTTAATTGTTCCAAAAATAAAAAGTCCGACTTCCACATCTCAGAAAAATTTAAAAATTTTCAGGTAGTTGGATTGAATTTTTTTTGGTGTGTTTAAAAAATTTCAGCTCAAAATTCGAAATTCAAAAGTTTTATTTTTTCTGATTTACGGGATTTTAATTGTTCCAAAAATAAAAAGTCGGACTTCCACATCTTAGAAAAATCTGAAATTTGGCGTGTAGTTGGATTGTGTTTTTATTTTTGTGTGTAAAAAATTTCAGCTCAAAATTCAAAAATCAAAATTTCAGCTCAAAACTCAAAAATCGCTCCAAAAGCTCGCCCCAACGGCACCCCAATAGCGCCCCAATAGCGCATCAATGGCGCACCAATGGCCCAGTGAACCAATGCATAAGAGCAATCTCCAATTCCACCATGTCAAATGCTACCTAAAATTATTTCAAAAATGTGGGGATGATTTATAAGCATTTTTGGATGCCTTCCCCGGACATTTAGAGCTCATCTAAGGTACTTTCCATTTTTCCCGACTTATGGGATTTTAATTGTTCCAAAAATTAAAAGTCGGATTTCCACATGTCAGAAAAATCTGAATTTTTGCAGGTAGTTGGACTGAATTTTTATTCGTGTGTGTACAAAATTTCAGCTCGAAACTCAAAAATCAAAATTTCAGCTCTAAACTCAAAAATCGCACCAATAGCGCACCAATGGCGCCCCAATAGCGCACCAATGGCGCACCAATGAGCAATCTCCAAATCCACCATGTCAAATGCTACCAAAGAAGATTCCAAAAATATGGAGATGATTTATAAGGATTTTTGGCCGCGTTCCTCGGACATTTGGAGGTCATTTCAGGTGCTATTCCATTTTTTCCGATTTAAGGAATTTTAATTGTTCCAAAAATAAAAAGTCAGACTTCCAAGTCTCGGAAAAATCTAAAATTCTGGAGGTATTTGAACTGGATTAGTATTCGTGTGTGTACAATATTTCAGCTTAAAGCTCAAAAATCAAAATTTCAGCTCGAAACTCAAAAATTGCACCATTGGCGCACCAATGGCGCTCCAATCAGCAATCTCCAAATCCACCATGCCAAATACTACCTATGATGATTCCACAAGTATGGGGATGATTTATAAGGATTTTTTGATGCCTTTCTCGGACATTTTGATGTCATGTGAGGTGCTTTTCCATTTTTTCCGATTTACGGGATTTTAATTGTTCCAAAAGCAAAAAATCGGACTTCCACAACTCAGAAAAATCTAAAATTTTTCAGGTAGTTGGATTGAATTTTTATTGGTGTGTGTACAAAATTTCAGCTCAAAATTCAAAATTCAAATTTTCTATTTTTTCTGATTTACGGGATTTTAATTGTTCCAAAAATAAAATGTCGGACTTCCACATCTCAGAAAAATTTAAAATTTGGCAGGTAGTTGGATTGGATTTTTATTGGAGTGTGTACGAAATTTCAGCTGAAAATTCAAAAATCAAAATTTCAGCTCAAAACTCAAAAATCGCACCAATAGCTCGCCCCAATGGCACACCAATAGCGCCCCAATAGCGCACCAATGGCCCAGTGAACCAATGCATAAGAGCAATGTCCAAATCCACCATGTCAAAAGCTACCTAAGATGATTCCAAAAATGTGAGAATGATTTATAAGGATTATTGGATGCCTTCCTCGGACATTTTGAGGTCATCTGAGGTGGTTTCCCATTTTTTCGATATACGGGATCCTAACTGTTCCAAAAATAAAAAGTTCAACTTCCACATCTCAGAGAAATCTGAAATTTTGCAGGTAGTTGGACTGTATTTTTATTCGTGTGTATACAAAATTTCAGCTCAAAACTCAAATCAAAATTTCAGCTCAAAACTAAAAAATCGCACCAATAGCGGCCCAATGGCGCCCCAATGGCGCACCAATGAGCAATCTCCAAATCCACCATATCAAATCCTACCTAAAATGATTCAAAAAATATAGGGATGATTTATAAGGATTTTTGGATGCCTTCCTCGGACATTTTGAGGTCATCTGGGGTGCTTTTTCATTTTTCCGATTTACGGGATTTTAATTATTCCAAAAATAAAAAGTCCGACTTCCACTATTCAAAACAATTTGAAATTTTTCAGGTAGTTGGATTGGATTTTAGCTCAAAATTCAAAATTAAAAATTCTATTTTTTCTGATTAACGGGATTTAATTGTTCCAAAAATAAAAAGTCGGACTTCCACATCTCAGAAAAAACTGAAATTTGGCAGGTAGTTGGATTGGATTTTTGTTGGTGTGTGTATAAAATTTCAGCTCAAAATTCAAAAATCAAAATTTCAGCTCAAAACTCAAAAATCGCACCAGTAGCTCTCGCCCCAATGGCACCCCAATAGCGCCCCAATAGCACATCAATGGCGCACAAATGGCCCAGTGAACCAATGCATAAGAGCAATCTCCAATTCCACCATGTCAAATGCTACCTAAAATGATTCCAAAATATGGGGATGATTTATAAGCATTTTTGGATGCCTTCCCCGGACATTTTGAGCTCATCTAAGGTACTTTCCATTTTTCCCGACTTACGGGATTTTAATTGTTCCAAAAACAAAAAGTCGGACTTCCACATGTCAGAAAAATCTGAATTTTTTCAGGTTGTTGGACTGGATTTTTATTCCTGTGTGTTCAAAATTTCAGCTCAAAACTCAAAAATCAAAATTTCAGCTCAAAACTCAAAAATCGCACCAATAGCGCACCAATGGCGCACCAATGACGCACCAATGGCGCACCAATGAGCAATCTCCAAATCCACCATGTCAAATGCTACCTAAGGCGATTCCAAAAAAATGAATATGATTTATAAGGATTTTTGGATGCCTTCTTCGGACATTTTGAGGTCATTTGAGATTCTTTTCCATTTTTTCTAATTTACAGGATTTTAATTGTTCCAAAAATAAAAAGTCGGACTTCCACATCTCAGAAAAATCTGAAAATTTTCAGGTATTTGGACTGGATTTTTATTCACGTATGTACAATATTTCAGCTTAAAACTCAAAAATCAAAATTTCAGCTCGAAACTCAAAAATTGCACCAATGGCGCACCAATAACGCACCAATGGCGCACCAATCAGCAATCTCCAAATCCACCATGCCAAATACTACCTAAGATGATTCCACAAATATGGGGATGATTTATAAGGATTTTTGGATGCCTTTCTCGGACATTTTGTGGTCATCTGAGGTGCTTTTCCATTTTTCCCGATTTACAGGATTTTAATTGTTCCAAATGCAAAAGGTCGGACTTCCAAAACTCAGAAAAATCTAAAGTTTTTCAGGTAGTTGGATTGGATTTTTATTGGAGTGTGTACAAAATTTCAGCTTAATTTTCAAAAATCAAAATTTCTATTTTTTCTGATTTACGGGATTTTAATTGTTCCAAAAATAAAAAGTCTGACTTCCACATCTCAGAAAAATCTAAAATTTGACCATGTCAAATACTACCTAAGATGATTCCACAAGTATGGGGATGAGTTATAAGCTTTTTTGGATGCCTTCCCCGGACATTTTGAGCTCATCTAAGGTTCTTTTCAATTTTTCCCGATGTACGGGATTTTAATTGTTCCAAAAATCAAAAGTCGGACTTCCACATCTCAGAAAAATCTGATATTTTGCAGTTTGTTGGACTGGATTTTTATTCGTGTAGGTACAAAATTTCAGCTCAAAAATCAAAAATCAAAAATCAAAATTTCACCGCAAAACTCAAAAATCGCACCAGTAGCGCACCAATGGCGCACCAATAGCGCACCAATGGCGCTTCAATGAGCAATCTCCAAATCCACCATGTCAAATGCTACCTAAGATGATTCCAAAAATATGGGAATGATCTATAAGGATTATTGGATGCCTTCCTCGGACATTTTGAGGTCATCTGAGGTGCTTTTCTAATTTTTCCGATTTACGGGATTTTAATCGTTCCAAAAATAAAAAGTCCGACTTCCACACTGAAATTTTGCAGGTAGTTGGACTGTATTTTTATTCGTGTGTGTACAAAATTTCAGCTCAAAACTCAAAAATCAAAATTTCAGTTCAAAACACAAAAGTCAATATTTCAACTCAAAACACAAAAATCGCACCAATAGCGCACCAATGAGCAATTTCCAATTCCACCATGTCAAATCCTACCTAAGACGATTAAACAAATATGGGGATGATTTATAAGGATTTTTGGATGCCTTCCTCGGACATTTTGAGGTGCTTTTCCATTTTTCCGATTTACGGGATTTTAATTGTTCCAAAAATAAAAAGTCCGACTTCCACATCTCAGTAAAATTAAAACTTTTGTAGGTAGTTGGATTGGATTTTTATTGGTGTATGTGCAAAATTTCAGCTTAAAATTCAAAAATCAAAATTTCCATTTTTTCTGATTTACGGGATTTTAATTGTTCCAAAATAAAAAATCGGACTTCCACATCAGAGAAAAATCTGATAATTGGCAAGTGGTTAGATTGGATTTTTATTGCTGTGTGTAAAAAATTTCAGCACAAAATTCTAAAATTAAAATTTCAGCTCAAAACTCAAAAATTGCACCAATGGCGCCCCAATAGCTCACCAATGGCCTAGTGAACCAATGCATAAGAGCAATCTCCAAATGCACCATGTCAAATGCTACCTAAGATGATTCCAAAAATATGGAGAATATTTATAAGGATTTTTGGACGCCCTCCCCGGACATTTTGAGCGCATTTGAGGAGCTTTTCCATTTTTCCCAATTTACGGGATTTTAATTGTTCCAAAAATAAAATGTAGGACTTCCACATCTCAGAAAACTCTGAATTTTTGCAGGCAGTTGGACTGGATTTTTTTTCGTGTGTGTACAAAATTTCAGCTCAAAATTCAAAAATCAAAATTTTAGCTCAAAACTCAAAAATCGCCCCAATAGCGCACCAATGGCGCACCAATGAGCAATCTCCAAATCCACCACGTCAAATCCCACCTAAGAAGATACAAAAAATATGGGGATGATTTTTAAGGATTTTTGGATGCCTTCCTCGGACATTTTGAGGTCATCTGAGGTGCTTTCCCTTTTTTTCCAATTTATGGGATTTTAATTGTTCCAAAAATATAAAGTCCGACTTCAACTTCTCAGAAAAATCTGAAATTTAGCAGGTAGTTGGACTGGATTTTTATTTGTGTGTACAAAATTTCAGCCCAAAACTCAAAAATCAAGGTTTCATCTCAGAACTCAAAAATCGCACCAGTAGCGCACCAATGGCGCATCAATGAGCAATCTCCAAATCCACCATGTCAAATGCTACCTAAGCTGATTCCAAAAATATGGGGATGATTTATAAGAATTTTTGGATGCCTTCCTCGGACAGTTTGAGGTCATTTGAGGTGATTTTCCATTTTTTCCGATTTACGGGATTTTAATTGTTCCAAAAATAAAAGTCGGACTTCCAAATCTTAGAAAAAATTGAAATTTTGCAGGTACTTGGACTGGATTTTTATTCGTGTGTATACAAAATTTCAGCTCAAAACTCAAAAATCAAAATTTTAGCTCGAAACTCAAAAATTGCACCAATGGCGCACCAATAACGCACCAATGGCGCACCAATGAGCAATCTCCAAATCCACCATGCCAAATACTACCTATGATGAATCCACAAATATGGGGATGATTTATATGGATTTTTGGATGCCTTTCTCGGACATTTTGAGGTCATCTGAGGTGCTTTTCCTTTTTTTCCGATTTACGGGATTTTAATTGTTCCAAAAATAAAAAGTTGGACTTGCACTTCTCAGAAAAATCTGAAATTTTTCAGGTAGTTGGATTGGATTTTTATTCGTGTGTGTACAAAATTTCAGCTCAAAACTCAAAAATTAAAATTTCAGAACAAAACTCAAAAATCGCACCAATAGCGCTCCAATGAGCAATCTCCAAATCCACCATGTCAAATGCTACGTAAGATGACTCTAAAAATACGGGGATGATATATAAGGATTTTTGGATGCCTTCCTCGGACATTTTGAGGTCTTCTGAGGTGGTTTTCCATTTTTCCCAATTTATGAGATTTTAATTGTTCCAAAAATTAAAAGATCGGACTTCCATTTCTCAGAAAAATCTGAAATTTTGCAGGTAATTGGACTGGATTTTTGTTAGTGTGTGTACAAAATTTCAGCACAAAACTCAAAAATTAATATTTCAGCTCAAAACTCAAAAATCATATCAATAGCGCACCAATGGCGCAACAATGATCAATCTCCGAATCTACCATGTCAAAAGCTACCTAAGATGACTACACAAATATGGGGACGATTTATATGCATTTTCGGATGCCCTTCTCGGACAATTTGAAGTCATCTTAGGTGCTTTTCCATATTTGCCGATTTACGGGATTTTAATTGTTCCAAAAATAAAAAGTCGGACTTCACATCTCAGAAAAATCTGAAATTTGGCAGGTAGTTGGATTCGATTTTTTTGATATGTGTACAAAATTTCAGCACAAAACTCAAAAATAAAAAAATTTCAGCTCAAAACTCAAAAATCGCACCAATGGCGCACCAATAGCGCATCAATGGCGCACCAATGGCGCCCCAATAGCGCACCAATGGCCCAAGGAACCAATGCATAAGAGCAATCTCCAACTCCACCATGTCAAATCCTACCTAAGACGATTCCACAAATATGGGCACGATTTATAAGGATTTTTTGATTCCTTCCCCGGACATTTTGAGCTCTTCTAAGGTGCTTGGCCATTTTCTTGATTTACGGGAATTTAATTGTTCCAAAAATAAAAAGTCAGACTTCCACATCTCAGAAAAATCTGAAATTTTGCCGGTAGTTGGATTGAATTTTTGTTAATGTGTTTACAAAATTTCAGCACTAAACTCAAAAATCAAAATTTCAGCTCAAAACTCAAAAATCGCACCAACGGCGCACCAATAGTGCACCAATAGCCCACCAATAGCGCACCAACGGCGCCCCAATGGCCCAGTGAACCAATGCGTAAGAGCAATCCCCAAATCCACCATGTACAATGCTACCTATGATGATTCCACAAATATGGGGATGATTTACAAGGATTTTTGGAAGCCTTTCCCGGACATTTTGAGCTCATCTGAGGTGCTTTTCCATTTTTTCTGATTTACGGAATTGTTATTGTTCCAAAAATAAAAAGTCAGATTTCCACATCTCAGAAAAAATGGAAAATTTGCAGGTAGAAGGATGGGATTTTTATTGGTGTGTGTACAAAATTTCAGCTCAAAATTCAAAAATCAAAATTTCCATTTTTTCTGATTTACAGGATTTTAATTGTTCAAAAAATAAAAAGTAGGACTTCCACATCTGAGAAAAATCTGTAATTTTACAGGTATTTGGATGGGATTTTTATTGGTGTGTGTAAAAAATTTGAGCTCAAAACTCAAAAATTAAAATTTCAGCACAAAAATCGTACCATTGGCGCGCCAATAGCGCACCAATGGTGCCCCAATGAGCAGTCTCCAAAATCCACCATGTCAAATGCTACCTAAGATGTTTCCAAAAATATGGGGATGATGCCTTCCCCTGACATTTTGAGCTCATCTGGGGTGCTTTCCGATTTTTCCCGATTTACGGGATTTTAATTGTTCCAGAAACGAAAAGTCGGACTTCCACATCTCAGAAAATTCTGAAATTTTGCAGGTAGTTGGATTGGATTTTATTGGTTTGCGTAAAAAATTTCAGCTCAAAACTCAAAAATCAAAATTTCATCTCAAAACTCAAAAATCGTACCAATGGCGCCCCAGTGGCGCACCAATGGGCCAGTGAACCAATGCATATGAGCAATCGCCAAATCCACCATGTCAAATGCTACCTATGACGATTCCACAAATATGAGGGTGATTTATATGGATTTTTGGAAGCCTTCCCCGGACATTATGTGCTCATCTGGGGTGCTTTTCCATTTTCCCCAATTTACGAGATTTTAATTATTCCAAAAATAAAAGGTCGGACTTCCGCATCTCAGAAAATTCTGAAATTTTGCAGGTAGTTGGATTGGGTTTTATTGGTTTGTCTAAAAAATTTCAGCTCAAAACTCAAAAATTAAAATTTCATCTCAAAACTCAAAAATCGCACCAGTGGCGCCCCCAATAGCGCCCCAATGACGCACCAATGGCCCAGTGAACCAATGCATAAGTGCAATCTCCAAATCAAAAGTGTCAAATGCTAAGTATGATGATTCCACAAATATGAGGATGATTTATAATGATTTTTGGATGCCTTCCCCGGACATTTTGAGCTCATTTGAGGTGCTTTTCCATTTTCCCGATTTACGGGATTTAAATTGCTCCAAAAATAAAAAATCGGACTTCAACAGCTCAGAAAAAATCTGAAATTTCTCAGGTAGTTAGATTCAATTTTTATTGGTGTGTGTCCAAAATTTCAGCTTAAAACTCTAAAATCGCCCCATTGGCGCCCCAATAGCGCACCAATGGCCCAATGAACCAATGCATAAGAGCAATCTCCAATTCCAACATGTCAAATGCTACCTAAGATGATTCCCCAAACATGGATTGAGATTTTTCTGAGATGTGGAAGTCCAACATGTCAAATCGCACCAATGGCCCACCAAGAGCGCACCAATGGAGCCCCAACAGCGCACCAACGGCCTGGTGAACCAATGGATAAGAGCAATCCCCAAATCCATCATGTAAAATTCTACCTATGATGATTCCACAAATATGGGGATGATTTTTAAGGATTTCTGGATGCCTTCCCCGGACATTTTGAGATCATCTGAGGTGCTTTTCCATTTTTTCAGATTTACGAAATTTTAATTGTTCCAAAAATAAAAATTCGGACTTCCACATCTCAGAAAAATTAGAAAATTTTCAGGTAGTTGAATTGGATTTTTATTGGTGTGTGTACAAAATTTCAGCTGAAAATTCAAAAATCAAAATTTCCTTTTTTTCTGATTTACGGGATTTTAATTGTTCCAAAAATAAAAAGTCCAATTCTGAGAAAAATCTGTAATTTTTCAGGTAGCTGGATTGGATTTTTGTTTATTGTGTGTAAAAAATTTGAGCTCAAAAATCAAAAATCAAAATTTCAGCACAAAACTCAAAAATCTCGTACCAATACGCACCAATGGCACACCAATAGCGCCCCAATGGCGCACCAATGAGCAATCTACAAAATCCACCATGTCAAATGCTACCTAAGATGTTTCCAAAAATATGGGGAGGGTTTATAAGGATTTTTGGATCCCTTCCCTGGACATTTTGAGCTCATCTGGGGTGCTTTCCAAATTTTTCCGATTTACGGGAATTTAATTGTTGCAAAAACGAAAACTCGGACTTCCACATCTCAGAAAATTCTGAAATTTTGCAGGTAGTTGGATTGGATTTTTATTGGTTTGCGTATAAAATATCAGCTCAAAACTCAAAAATTAAAATTTCATCTCAAAACTTAAACATGCCACCAATGGCGCCCCAATGACACCCCAATGGCGCACCAATGGCCCAGTGAACGAATGCATATGAGCAATCTCCAAATCCACCATGTTAAATTCTACCTATGATGATTCCAAAAAAATAGGGATGATTTATAGGGATTTTTGGGTGCCTTCCCCGGACATTTTGAGCTCATCTGGGGTGCTTCTCCATTTTCCCTGATTTACGGGAATTGAATTGTTCCCAAAACGAAAAGTCCGACTTCCATATCTCAGAAAATTCTGAAATTTTTCAGGTAGTTGGATTGGGTTTTAATTGGTTTGTCTAAAAAATTTCAGCCCAAAACTCTAAAATCAAAAATTCATTTCAAAACTTAAAAATCGCACCAATGGCGGCCCAATGGCGCACCATTGGCCCAGTGAACCAATGCATAAGTGCAATCTCCAAATCCACCATGTCAAATGCTAAGTGTGATGATTCCTCAAACATGAGAATGATTTGTAAGGATTTTTGGATGCCTTCCCCGGACATTTTGTGCTCATCTGAGGTGCTTTTCTATTTTTCCCGATTTACGGTAGTTAAATTGTTCCAAAAATAAAAAGTCAGAGTTTCACTTCTCAGAAAAGTCTGAAATCTTGCAGGTAGTTGGATTGGATTTTCGTTGGTGTGTGTCCAAAATTTCAGCTCAAAACTCAAAACTCAAAAATCGAACCAATGGCGCACCAATCGCGCCCCAATTGCGCACCATTGGCCCAATGAACCATTGCAAAAGAGCAATGTCTAATTCCACCATGTCAAATGCTACCTAAGATGATTCCAAAAATATGGGAATGATTTATAAGGATTTATGGATGCCTTCCCCGGACATTTTGAGCTCGTCTGAGGTGCTTTTCCATTTTTCCCGATTTACGGGATTTTAATTGTACCAAAAATAAAAAGTTGGACTTCCACGTCTCAGAAAAATCTGAAATTTTGCAGGTAGTTGGACTGAAGTTTTATTCGTGTGTGTGCAAAATTTCAGCTCAAAACTCAAAAATAAAAATTTCAGCTCAAAACTCAAAAATCGTATCATTAGCGCACCATTGGCGCACCAATGAGCAATCTCCAAATCCACCAGGTCAAATGCTACCTAAGACTATTCCACAAATATGGGGATGATTTATAAGGAATTTTGGATGCCTCCCTCGGACATTTTGAGGTCATCAGAGGTGCTTTTCCATTTTTCCCGATTTAGGGATTTTAATTGTTCCAAAAACTAAAACGTCGGACATCCACATCTCATAAAATTTTGATATTTTGCGGGTAGTTGGACTGAAGCATTGTTCGTGTGTGTTCAAAATTTCAGCTCAAAACTCAAAAATCAAAATTTCAGCTTAAAACTCAAAAATCGCATCAATAGCGCACCACTGGCACACCAATGAGCAATCTCCAAATCCACCATGTCAAATGCTACCTAAGATGATTGTAAAAATATGGGGATGACTTATATGGATTTTCGGTTGCCTTCCCCGGACATTTTGAGCTGATCTGAGGTGCTTTTTTATTTTTCCTGATTTACCGGATTTAAATTGTTCCAAAAATAAAAAGTCGGACTTCCACATCTCATAAATATCAGAAATTTTGCAGGTTGTTGGATTGGATTTTTATTGGTGTGTGTACATAATTTCAGCTCAAAAATAAAAAAATTAAAATTTCTGCACAAAACTCAAAAAAAGCACCAAATGGCGCACCAATAGCGCCCCAATGGCGAACCAATGGCTCCCCAATAGCGCACCAATGGCCCAGTGAACCAATGCAAAAGAGCAATCTCCAAATCCACTATGTAAAATGCTTCCTATGATGATTTCACAAATATGGGGATGATTTATAAGGATTTTTGCATGCCTTCCCCGGACATTTTGAGCTCATCTGAGGTGCTTTTCCATTTTTCCTGATTTACGGGATTTTAATTGTTCCAAAAATAAAAAATTGAACTTCCACATCCCAGAAAAATCTGAATTTTTGCAGGTAGTTGGATTGGATTTTTATGGGTGTGTATACAAAATTTGAGCTCAATACTCAAAAATCAAAATTTCAGCTCAAAACTCAAAAATCGTACCAATAGCGCACCAATGGCGCACCAATGAGCAATCTCAAAATCTACCATGTCAAATGCTACATAAGATGATTCCACAAATATTGGGGTGATTTATAAGGATTTTTGGATGCCTTCCCCGAACATTTTGAGCTCTTCTGGGGTGCTTTTCCTTTTTTCCCGATTTACGGGATTTTAATTGTTACAAAAATAAATAGTCGGACTTCCACTTCTCACAAAAATCTAACTTTTGCAGGTAGTTGCATTGAATTTTTAGTCGTGTGCGTACAAAATTTCAGCTCAAAACTCAAAAATCGCACCAATAGCGCACCAGTGGCGCACCAATGAGCAATTTCCAAATCCACCATGTCAAATGCAACCTAAGAAGAATCCAAAAATATTGGGATGATTTATAAGGATTTTTGGATGCCTTTCATGGACATTTTGAGCTCATCTGAGGTGCTTTTCCATTTTTTCCAATTTACGGGATTTTAATTGTTAAAAAAATAAAAAGTCGGACTTCCACATCTCAGAAAAATCTAAAATTTTACAGGTAGTGGGATTCAATTTTTATTGGTGTGTGTACAAAATTTCAACTCAAAACTCAAAACTCAAAAATCAAAAATCAAAAACCATTGGTGCAATTTTTGAGTTTTGAGCCTATACTTTGAATTTTGGGTTTTGAGCTAAAATTTATTACACACACCAATAGAAATCCAATCCAACTACCTGCAAATTTTCAAAATTTTCTGAGATATGGAAGTCCGACTTTTTATTTTTTTAACAATTAAAATCCCGTAAATTGGAAAAAATAGAAAAGCACCTCAGATGAGCTCAAAATGTCCATGAAAGGCATCCAAAAATCCTTATAAATCATCCCAATATTTGTGGATTCTTCTTAGGTTGCATTTGACTTGGTGGATTTGGAAATTGCTCATTGGTGCGCCACTGGTGCGCTATTGGAAGTCTGAATTGTTAATTTTGGAACAATTAAAATCCCGTAAAACGGAAAAAATGGAAAACACCCTAGATGAGCTCAAAATGTCCGGGGAACGCATCCAAAAAACTTTATAAATCATCCCCATATTCGTGGAATCGGTAGAATTTGACAAGGTGGATTTGGAGATTGCTCATTGGTGCGCCATTGGTGCGCTGTTGGTGTGCCAATGGTGCGATTTTTTAGTTTTGTGCTGAAATTTTGATTTTTGGGTTTTGAGCTGAAATTTTGTACACAATCCAATAGAAATGCAATCCAACAACCTGCATAATTTGAGATTTTTCTGAGATGTGGAAGTCCGACTTTTTATTTTTGGAACAATTAAAATCCCGTAATTCTGGAAAAGTGGAAAAGCACCTAAGATGAGCTCAAAATGTCCGGGGAAGGCATCCAAAAATCCTTATAAATCATCCCCATATTTTTGGAATCATCTTAGGTAGCATTTGACATGGTGGATTTGGAGATTGCTCGTTGGTGCGCCATTGGTGCGCTATTGGTGCGATTTTTGAGTTTTGAGCTGAAATTTTGATTCCTGAGTTTTGAGCTAAAATTTTGTAAACACACGAATAAAAAACGAGTACAACTACCTGTAAATTTTGAAATTTTTCTGAGAAGTGGAAGTCCGACTTTTTATTTTTTGGAACAATTAAAATCCCGTAAATTGAAAAAAATAGAAAAACATCTCAGATGAGCTTAAAATGTCCGGGGAAGGCATCCAAAAATCCATATAAATCATCCCCATATCTGTGGATTTGGAGATTGCTCTTATGCAATGGTTCACTGGGCCACTGGTGCGCTATTGGGGAGCCATTGGAGCGCCAATGCGGCGCTATTGGTGCGCCATTGGTGCGTTTTTTGAGTTTTGAGCTGAAATTTTGTACACACACCAAATAAAAGTCTAATCCAACTACCTGAAAAGTTTCAGATTTTTCTGATATGTGGAAGTCTGACTTTTTATTTTTGGAACAATTAAAATCCCGTAAATCGGGGAAAATGGAAAAGCACCTCAGAAGAGCCCAAAACGTCCGGGGAAGGCATCCAAAAATCCTTAAAAATCATCCCAATGTTTGTGTAATCATCTTAGATAGCATTTTACAAGGTGGATTTGCAGATTGCTCTTACGCATTGGTTCACTGGGCCATTGGGGCGCCGTTGGGGCGCTATTGGTGCGCGATTGGTGAGCTATTGGTGCGATTTTTGAGTTCTGAGCTGAAATTTTTATTTCTGAGTTTTGAGCTGAAATTTTGTACACACACCAATAAAAATCGAATCCAAATACCTGCAAAATTTTAGATTTTTCTGAGAAGTGGAAGTCCGACTTTTTTTTTTGGCACAATTAAAATCCCGTAAATTGGAAAAAATGGAAAAGCACCTCAGATGGGCTCAAAATGTCCGGGGAAGGCATCCAAAAATCCTTATTAATCGTCCCCATAATTTTGGAATCATCATAGGTAGCATTTTACATAGTGGATTTGGAGATTGCTCTTATGCATTGGTTCACTTGGCCAACGGTGCGCTATTGGGGTGGCATTGGGGCGCTATTGGTGCGCTATTGTGGCGCCAATGGTGCGATTTTTGAGTTAGGAGCGGAAATTCTGTACACACACCAGTAAAAATCCAATCCAACTATTTGCAAGTCTTCAGATTTTGTTGAGAAGTTGAAGTCTGATTTTTTATTTTTGGAAAAATCAAAATTCCGTAAATCGGTTAAAATGGAAAAGCACCTCAGATGAGCTCAAAATGTCCGGGTAAGGCATCTAAAAATGCATATAAATCATCCCCATAATTGTGGAATCATCATAGGTAGAATTTTACATGGTGGATATGGAGATTGCTCTTATGCATTGGTTCACCGCGCCATTGGTGCGCTATTGTGGCGCCAATGGTGCTATTTTCGAGTTTTGAGCTGAAATTTTGATTATTGTTTTTTGTGCTGAAATTTTGTACACACACCAATAAAAATCGAATCCAACTACCTTCAAAATTTCAGAATTTTCTGAGATGTGGAAGTCTGACTTTCTATTTTTGGAACAATTAAAATCCCGTAAATTGAAAAAAAAGGAAAAGTACCTTAGATGAGCACAAAATGTCCGGGGAAGGCTTCCAAAAATCCATATAAACCATCCCCATGTTTGTGTAATCATCTTAGGTAGCATTTTACAAGGTGGATTTGGAGATTGCTCTTAGGCATTGGTTTACTGGGCCATTAGTGAGCTATTAGGGCGCCATTGGGCCGCGGTTGGGGCGCTATTGGTGCGTCGTTGGTGAGCTATTGGTGCAATTTTTGACTTTTGAGCTGAAATTTTTATTTTTCACTTTTGAGCTGAAATTTTGTATACACACTAATTAAAATCGATTCCAACTACCTGCAAAATTTCAGATTTTTCTGAGATGTGGAAGCCCGACTTTTGATTTTTGGAACAATTAAAATCCCGCAAATCGGGAAAAATGGAAAAGCACCTCAGAAGAGCTCAAAACGTCCGGGGAAGGCATCCAAAAATCCATAAAAATCATCCCAAGTTTGTGTAATCATCTTAGGTAGCATTTTACAAGATGGATTTGGAGATTGCTCTTACGCATTGGTTCACTGGGCCATTGGTGCGCTATTGGGGCGCCGTTGGGGCGCTATTGGTGCGCCATTGGTGATCTATTGGTGCGATTTTTGACTTTTGAGCTGAAATTTTTGATTTTTGACTTTTGAACTGAAATTTTGTATACACACTAATTAAAATCGAATCCAACTACCTGCAAAATTTCAGATTTTTCTGAGATGTGGAAGTCCGACTTTTGATTTTTGGAACAATTAAAATCCTGTAAATCGGGAAAAATGGAAAAGCACCTCAGAAGAGCTCAAAACGTCCGGGGAAGGCATCCAAAAATCCTTAAAAATCATCCCCATGTTTGTGTAATCATCTAAGGTAGCATTTTACAAGGTGGATTTGGAAATTGCTCTTATGCATTGGTTCACTGGGCCATTGGTGCGCTATTGGGCGCCGTTGGGGCGCTATTGGTGCGCCGTTGGTGAGCTATTGGTGCGATTTTTGACTTTTGAGCTGAAATTTTTATTTTTCACTTTTGAGCTGAAATTTTGTATACACACTAATTAAAATCGATTCCAACTACCTGCAAAATTTCAGATTTTTCTGAGATGTGGAAGTCCGACTTTTGATTTTTGGAACAATTAAAATCCCGCAAATCGGGAAAAATGGAAAAGCACCTCAAGAGAGCTCAAAACGTCCGGGGAAGGCATCCAAAAATCCTTAAAAATCATCCCCATGTTTGTGTAAACATCTAAGGTAGCATTTTACAAGGTGGATTTGGAAATTGCTCTTACGCATTGGTTCACTGGGCCATTGGTGCGCTATTGGTGCGCCATTGGGGCGCTATTGGTGAGCCGTTGGTGAGCTATTGGTGCGATTTTTGACTTTTGAGCTGAAATTTTTATTTTTGAGTTGTGAGCTGAAATTTCGTATACATAACAATTAAAATTGAATCCAACTACCTGCAAAATTTCAGATTTTTCTGAGATGTGGAAGTCCGACTTTTGATTTTTGGAACAATTAGAATTCCGTAAATTGGAAAAAATGGAAAAGCACCTCAGATGAGCTCAAAATGTCCGCGGAAGGCATCCAAAAATCCATATAAATCATCCCCATATTTTTGGAATCATCATAGGTAGCATTTTACATAGTGGATTTGGAGATTGCTCTTATGCATTGGTTCACTTGGCCAATGGCGCGCTATTGGGGAGCCATTGGGGCGCTATTGGTGCGCTCTTGTTGCGCCAATGGAGCGATTTTTGAGTTTAGTGCTGAAATTTTGTACACACGCCAATAAAAATCCAATCCAACTATCTGCAAATCTTCAGATTTTTCTGAGATGTGGAAGTCCGATTTTTTATTTTTGGAACAATCAAAATTCCGTAGAACGGTTAAAAAGGAAAAGCACCTCAGAGGAGCTCAAAATGTCCGGGGAAGGCATCCAAAAATGCATATAAATCATTCCCATAATTTTGGAATCATCATAGGTAGCATTTTACATGGTGGATTTTGAGATTGCTCTTATGCATTGGTTCACCGCGCCATTGGTGCGCTATTGTGGCGCCATTGGTGCGATTTTTGAGTTTTGAGCTGAAATTCTGATTTTTGACTTTTGAGCTGAAATTCTGTACTCACACCAATAAAAAACGAATCCAACTGCCTTCAAAATTTCAGAATTTTCAGAGAAGTGGAAGTCCTACTTTTTATTTTTGGAAGAATTAAAATCCCTTAAATTGGAAAAAATGGTAAAGCATCTCAGATGAGCTCAAAATGTCCGGGGAAGGCTTCCAAAAATCTTTATAAATCATCGCCATATTTTTGGAATCATCATAGGTAGCATTTTACATAGTAGATTTGGAGATTGCTCTTATGCATTGGTTCACTGGGCCATTGGGGCACTATTGGGGAGCCATTGGGGCGCTACTGGTGCGATATTGGTGCGCCATTGGGGCGATTTTTGAGTTTCGAGCTGAAATTTTTTACACACACCAATAAAAATTCCAATCCAACCACCTGCAGAATTTCAGATTTTTCTGAGATGTGGAAGTCCGATTTTTATTTTTGGAACAATTAAAATCCCGTAAATCGCGAAAAATGGAGAAGCACCTCAGATAAGCTCAAAGCGTCCGGGGAAGGCGTCCAAAAATCCTTATAAATCATCCCCATGTTTGTGTAATCATCGTCGGTAGCATTTTACAAGGTGGATTTGGAGATTTCACTTATGCATTGGTTCACTGGGCCAATGGGGCGCGACTGGGGCGCCATTGGTGAGCTATTTGTGCGATTTTTGAGTTTTGAGCTGAAATTTTAATTTTTGAGTTTTGACCTGAAATTTTGTACACACACCAATAAAAATCGAATCCAACTACCTGCAAAATTTCAGATGTTTCTGAGATGTGGAAGTCTGAGTTTTTATTTTTGGAGCAATTAAAATCCCGTAAATTGGAAAAAATGGAAAAGCACCTTAGATGAGCTCAAAATGTCCGGGTAAGGCAACCAAAAATCGTTATAAATCATCCCCATTTCTGTGGAATCATCATAGGTAGCATTTTTCATAGTGGATTTGGTGATTGCTCTTATGCATTGGTTCACTGGGCCATTGGTGCGCTATTGGGGAGCCATTGGGGCGCCAATGCGGCGCTAATGGTGCGCCAATAGTGCGATTTTTCAGTTTTGAGCTGAAATTTTGTAAACACACCGATAAAAATCGAATCCAACTACTTGCAAAATTTCAGATTTTTCTGAGATGTGGAAGTCCGACTTTTTATTTTTTGAAAAATTAAAATCCCGTAAATCGGGAAAAATGGAAAAGCACCTTAGAAGGGCTCAAAACGTCCGGGGAAGGCATCCAAAAATCCTTAAAAATCATCCCCATGTTTGTGTAATCATCTTAGGTAGCATTTTACATGGTGGATTTGGAGATTGCTCTTATGCATTGGTTCACTGGGCCATTGGTGCGCTATTGGGGCGCCGTTGGGGCGCTATTGGTGCGCCATTGGTGAGCTATTGGTGCGATTTTTGATTTTTCAGCTGAAATTTTTTTTTTTTACTTTTGAGCTGAAATTTTGTACCCACACCAATCAAAAATCAAATCGAGCTACCTGCAAAATTTCAGAATTTTCTGAGAGGTGGAAGTCCGATTTTTTATTTTTGGAACAGTTAAAATCCCGTAAATCGGGGAAAATGGAAAAGCACCTCAGAAGAGCACAAAACGTCCGGGGAAGGCATCCAAAAATCATTAAAAATCATCCCCATGTTTGTGTAATCGTCTTAGGTAGCATTTTACAAGGTGGAATTGGAGATTGCTCTTATTCATTGGTTGACTGGGCCATTGGGGCGCTATTGGGGCGCTATTGGTGCGCGATTGGTGAGCTATTGGTGCGATTTTTGAGTTTTGAGCTGAAATTTTGATTTTTGAGTTTTGAGCTGAATTTTTTTACAGACACCAATAAAAATTGAATCCAACTACCTGAAAAATTTCATAATTTTCTGAGAAGTGGAAGTCTGTCTTTTTATTTTTGGAACAATTAAAATCCCATAAATTGGAAAAAATGGAAAAGCACCTTAGATGAGCTCAAAATGTCCGGGGAAAGCATCCAAAAATCCTTATAAATCATCTCCATTTCCGTGGAATCATCATAGGTAGCATTTTTCATAGTGGATTTGGAAATTGCTCTTATGCATTGGTTTACTGGGCCATTGGTGCGCTTTTGGGGAGCCTTTGGGGCGCCAATGCGGCGCTATTGGTGCGCCGTTGGTGCGATTTCTGAGTTTTGAGCTGAAAGTTTGTACACACACCAATAAAAATCGAATCCATCTGCCTGTAAAATTTCAGAATTTTCTGTGATGTGGAAGTCCGACTTTTTATTTTTGGAACAATTAAAATCCCGTAAATCGGGAAAAATGGAAAAGCACCTCAGAAGAGCTCAAAACGTCCGGGGAAGGCATCCAAAAATCCATAAAAATCATCCCCATGTTTGTGTAATCATCTTAGGTAGCATTTCACATGGTGGATTTGGAGATTGCTCTTATGCATTGGTTCACTAGGCCATTGGCGCGCTATTGGGGCGCCGTTGGGGCGCTATTGGTGCGCCATTGGTGAGCTATTGGTGCGATTTTTGACTTTGGAGCTGAAATTTTGGTTCACTAGGTCATTGGTGCACTATTGGGGCGCCATTGGGGCGCCGTTGGGGCGCTATTGGTGCGCCATTGGTGAGCTATTGGTGCAATTTTTGACTTTTGAGCTGAAATTTTGATTTTTAAGTTTTGAGCTGAAATTTTCTATACACCCCAATTAAAATCGAATCCAACTACCTGCAAAATTTCAGATTTTTGTCAGATGTGCAAGTCCGACTTTTGATTTTTGGAACAATTAAAATCCCATAAATTGGAAAAAATGGAAAAGCACCTCAGATGAGCTCAAAATCTCCGGGGAAGGCATCCAAAAATTCTTATAAATCGTGCCCATAATTTTGGAATCATCATAGGTAGCATTTTACATAGTGGATTTGGAGATTGCTCTTATGCATTTGTTCACTTGGCCAACGGTGCGCTATTGGGGAGCCATTGGGGCGCTATTGGTGCACTATTGGTGTGCCAATGGTGCGATTTTTGAGTTTAGAGCTGAAATTTTGTACACACACCAGTAAAAATCCAATCCAACTATCTACAAATCTTCAAATTTTGTTAAGATGTGGAAGTCCGATTTTTTATTTTTGGAACAATCAAAATTCCGCAATTCGGTTAAAATGGAAAAGCACCTCAGATGAGCTCAAAATCTCCGGGGAAGGCATCCAAAAATGAATATAAATCATCCCCATAACTGTGGAATCATCATAGGTAGCATTTTACACGGTGGATTTGGATATTGCTCTTATGCATTGGTTCACCGCGCACCAACATCCCCATAACTGTGGAATCATCATAGGTAGCATTTTACATGGTGGATTTGGATATTGCTCTTATGCATTGGTTCACCGTGCCATTGGTGCGCTATTGTGGCGCCATTGGTGCGATTTTTGAGTTTTGAGCTGAAATTTTAATTTTTGACTTTTGAGCTTAAATTTTGTACACACACCAATAAAAATCGAATCCAAATTCCAACAAAATTTCAGAATTTTCTGAGGCGTGGAAGCCCGACTTTTTATTTTTGGAACAATTAAAATCCCGTAAATCGGGAAAAATGGAAAAGCACCTCAGAAGAGCTCAAAACGTTCGGGGAAGGCATCCAAAAATCCTTAAAAATCATCCCCAAGTTTGTGTAATCATCTTAGCTAGCATTTTACAAGGTGGATTTGGAGATTGCTCTTATGCATTGGTTCACTGGGCCTTTGGTGCGCTATTGGGGCGCCATTGGTGCGCCGTTGGGACGCTATTGGTGCGCCATTGGTGATCTATTGGTGCGATTTTTAACTGTTGAGCTGAAATTTTAATTTTTGAGTTTTGAGCTGAAATCTTGTATACACACCAATTAAAATCGAATCCAACTACCTGCAAAATTTCAGATTTTTCTGAGATGTGGAAGTCTGACTTTTGATTTTTGGAACAATTAAAATCCAGTAAATTGGAAAAAATGGAAAAGCACCTCAGATGAGCTCAAAATGTCCGGGGAAGGCATCCAAGAATCCATATAAATCGTCCCCATATTTGTGGTTCACTGGGCCATTGGTGCACTATTGGGGAGCCATTGGGGCACTATTGGTGCGCTATTGGTGCGCCATTGGGGCGCTATTGGTGCGCCATTGGTGCGATTTTTGAGTTTTGAGCTGAAATTATAATTTTTGAGTTTTGACCTGAAATTTTGTACACACACCAATTAAAAATCCATTCTAACTATATGCAGAATTTCAGATTTTTCAGAGATGTGGAAGTCCGACTTTTTATTTTTGGAACAATTAAAATCCCGTAAATCGCGAAAAATGGAAAAGCACCTCAGAAGAGCTCAAAACGTCCGGGGAAGGCGTCCAAAAATCCTTATAAATCACCCTCATGTTTGGGTAATCATCATCGGTAGCATTTTGCAAGGTGGATTTGGAGATTTCTCTTATCCATTGGTTCACTGGGCCATTGGGGCGCCGTTGGGGCGCCGTTGGTGAGCTATTGGTGCGATTTTTGAGTTTTGAGCTGAAATTTTTAATACACACCAACAAAAATTAAATCCAACTACCTGCATAATTTCAGATTTTTTTGAGATGTGGAAGTCTAACTTTTTATTTTTCGAACAATTATAATCCCGTAAATTGGAAAAAATGTAAAAGCACCTTAGATGAGCTCAAAATGTCCAGGAAAGCCATCCAAAAATCTTATAAATCATCCCCATTTCTGTGGAATCATCATCGGTAGCTTTTTTCATAGTGGATTTGGAGATTGCTCTTATGCATTGGTTTACTGGGCATTGGTGCGCTATTGGGGCGCCAATGCGGCGCTATGGGTGCGTCATTGGTGCGATTTTTGAGTTTTTAGCTGCAATTTTGTACACACACCAATAAAAATCGAATCCAACTACCTGCAAAAATACAGATTTTTCTGAGATGTGGAAGCCCGACTTTTTATTTTTGGAACAATTAAAATCCCGTAAATCGGGAAAAATGGAAAAGCACCTCAGAAGAGCTCAAAACGTCCGAGGAAGGCTTCCAAAAATCCTTAAAAATCATCCCCATGTTTGTGTAATCATCTTTGGTAGAATTTTACAAGGTGGATTTGGAGATTGCTCTTATGCATTGGTTCACTGGGCCATTGGTGCGCTATTGGGGCGCCGTTGGGACGCTATTGGTGCGCCATTGGTGAGCTATTGGTGCGATTTTTGACTTTTGAGCTGAAATTTTAATTTTTGAGTTTTGAGCTAAAATTTTGTATACACACCAATTAAAATCGAATCCAACTACCTGCAAAATTTCAGATTTTTCTGAGGTCTGGAAGTCTGACTTTTGATTTTTGGAACAACTAAAATCCAGTAAATTGGAAAAAATGGAAAAGCACCACAGATGAGCTCAAAATGTCCAGGGAAGGCATCCAAAAATCCATATAAATCGTCCCCATATTTTTGGACTCATAATAGGTAGCATTTTACATAGTGGATTTGGAGATTGCTCTTATGCATTGGTTCACTGGGCCATTGGTGCGCTATTGGGGAGCCATTGGGGTGCTATTGGTGCGCCATTGGTGAGATTTTTGAGTTTTGAGCTGAAATTTTATACACACACCAATTAAAAATCCAATCCAACTATATGCAGAATTTGAGATTTTTCAGAGATGTGGAAGTCCGACTTTTTATTTTTGGAACAATTAAAATCCCGTAAATCGCGAAAAGTGGAAAAGCACCTCAGATAAGCTCAAAACGTCCGGGGAAGGCATCCAAAAATCCTTATAAATCATCCCCATGTTTGTGTAATCATCATCGGTAGCATTTTACAAGGTGGATTTGGAGATTTCTCTTATGCATTGGTTCACTAGGCCATTGGGGCGCAATTGGGGCGCCGTTGGGGCGCTATTGGTGCGCCATTGGTGAGCTATTGGTGCGATTTTTGAGTTTTGAGCTGAAATTTTGATTTCTGAGTTTTGAGCTGAAATTTTTTACACACACCAATAAAAATTAAATCCAACTATCTGCAAAATTTCAATTTTTTTTGAGATGTGGAAGTCTAACTTTTTATTTTTGGAACAATTAAAATCCCACAAATTGGAAAAAATGGAAAAGCACCTTAGATGAGCACAAAATGTTCGGGGAAGGCATCCAAAAATCCTTATAAATCATCCCCATTTATGTGGAATCATCATAGGTAGCATTTTTCATAGTGGATTTGGAGATTGCTCTTGTGCATTGGCTTACTGGGCATTGGGGAGCAATTGGGGCGCCATTGCGGCGCTATTGGTGCGCTATTGGTGCGTCATTTGTGCGATTGTTGAGTTTTGAGCTGCAATTTTGTACACACACCAATAAAAATCGAATCCAACTACCTGAAAAATTTCAATTTTTTCTGAAATGTGGAAGCCCGACTTTTTATTTTTGGAACAATTAAAATCCCGTAAATCGGGAAAAAAGGAAAAGCACCTCAGAAGAGCTCAAAACGTCCGGGGAAGGCATCCAAAAATCCTTAAAAATCATCCCCATGTTTGTGCAATCGTCTTAGGTAGCATTTTACAAGGAGGATTTGGAGATTGCTCTTTTGCATTGGTTCACTGGGCCATTGGTGCGCTATTGGGGCGCCGTTGGGGCGCTATTGGTGCGCCATTGGTGAGCTACTGGTGCGATTTTTGACTTTTGAGCTGAAATTTTTATTTTTGACTATTGAGCTGAAATTTTGTATACACACTAATTAAAATCGAATCCAACTAACTGCAAAATTTCAGATTTTTCTGAGTTGTGGAAGTCCGACTTTTGATTTTTGGAACAATTAAAATCCCGTAAATCGGGAAATATGAAAAAGCACCACAGAAGAGCTCAATACGTCCGGAGAAGGCATCCAAAAATCCTTAAAAATCATCCCCATGTTTCTGTAATCACTTTAGGTAGCATTTTACAAGGTGGATTTGGAGATTTCTCTTATGCATTGGTTCACTAGGCCATTGGGGCGCTATTGGGGCGCCGTTGGGGCGCTATTGGTGCGCGATTGGTGAGCTATTGGTGCGATTTTTGAGTTTTGAGCTGAAATTTTGATTTCTGAGTTTTGGGCTGAAATTTATTACACACACCAATAAAAATTAAATCCAACTACCTGCAAAATTTCAGAGTTTTTTGAGGTGTGGAAGTCTGACTTTTTATTTTTGGAACAATTAAAATCCCATAAATTGGAAAAAATGGAAAATCACCTTAGATGAGCACAAAATGTCCGGGGAAGGCATCCAAAAATCCTTATAAATCATCCCCATTTATGTGAAATCATCATAGGTATCATTTTTCATAGTGGATTTGGAGATTGCTCTTGTGCATTGGCTTACTGGGCATTGGGGAGCAATTGGGGCGCCATTGCGGCGCTATTGGTGCGTCATTTGTGCGATTTTTGAGTTTTGAGCTGCAATTTTGTACACACACCAATAAAAATCGAATCCAACTACCTGAAAAATTTCAAATTTTTCTGAGAAGTGGAAGCCCGACTTTTTATTTTTGGAACAATTAAAATCCCGTAAATCGGGAAAAACGGAAAAGCACCTCAGAAGAGCTCAAAACGTCCGGGGAAGGCATCCAAAAATCCTTAAAAATCATCCCCATGTTTGTGCAATCGTCTTAGGTAGCATTTTACAAGGAGGATTTGGAGATTGCTTTTTTACATTGGTTCACTGGGCCATTGGTGCGCTATTGGGGCGCCGTTGGGGCGCGATTGGTGCGCGATTGGTGAGCTATTGGTGCGATTTTTGAGTTTTGAGCTGAAATTTTGATTTCTGAGTTTTGGGCTGAAATTTTTTACACACACCAATAAAAATTAAATCCAACTACCTGCAAAATTTCAGAGTTTTTTGAGGTGTGGAAGTCTGACTTTTTATTTTTGGAACAATTAAAATCCCATAAATTGGAAAAAATGGAAAAGCACCTTAGATGAGCACAAAATGTCCGGGGAAGGCATCCAAAAATCCTTATAAATCATCCCCATTTCTGTGGAATCATCATAGGTAGCATTTTTCATAGTGGATTTGGAGATTGCTCTTGTGCATTGGCTTACTGGGCATTGGGGAGCAAATGGGGCGCCATTGCGGCGCTATTGGTGCGCTATTGGTGCGTCATTTGTGCGATTTTTGAGTTTTGAGCTGCAATTTTGTACACACACCAATAAAAATCGAATCCAACTACCTGAAAAATTTCAAATTTTTCTGAGATGTGGAAGCCCGACTTTTGATTTTTGGAACAATTAAAATCCCGTAAATCGGGAAAAAAGGAAAAGCACCTCAGAAGAGCTCAAAACGTTCGGGGAAGGCATCCAAAAATCCTTAAAAATCATCCCCATGTTTGTGCAATCGTCTTAGGTAGCATTTTACAAGGAGGATTTGGAGATTGCTCTTTTGCATTGGTTCACTGGGCCATTGGTGCGCTATTGGGGCGCCGTTGGGGCGCTATTGGTGCGCCATTGGTGAGCTACTGGTGCGATTTTTGACTTTTGAGCTGAAATTTTTATTTTTGACTATTGAGCTGAAATTTTGTATACACACTAATTAAAATCGAATCCAACTAACTGCAAAATTTCAGATTTTTCTGAGTTGTGGAAGTCCGACTTTTGATTTTTGGAACAATTAAAATCCCGTAAATCGGGAAATATGAAAAAGCACCACAGAAGAGCTCAATACGTCCGGAAAAGGCATCCAAAAATCCTTAAAAATCATCCCCATGTTTGTGTAATCACCTTAGGTAACATTTTACAAGGTGGATTTGGAGATTTCTCTTATGCATTGGTTCACTAGGCCAATGGGGCGCTATTGGGGCGCCGTTGGGGCGCTATTGGTGCGCGATTGGTGAGCTATTGGTGCGATTTTTAAGTTTTGAGCTGAAATTTTGATTTCTCAGTTTTGGGCTGAAATTTTTTACACACACCAATAAAAATTAAATCCAACTACCTGCAAAATTTCAGAGTTTTTTGAGGTGTGGAAGTCTGACTTTTTATTTTTGGAACAATTAAAATCCCATAAATTTGAAAAAATGGAAAATCACCTTAGATGAGCACAAAATGTCCGGGGAAGGCTTCCAAAAATCCTTATAAATCATCCCCATTTCTGTGGAATCATCATAGGTAGCATTTTTCATAGTGGATTTGGAGATTGCTCTTGTGCATTGGCTTACTGGGCATTGGGGAGCAATTGGGGCGCCATTGCGGCGCTATTGGTGCGTCATTTGTGCGATTTTTGAGTTTTGAGCTGCAAATTTGTACACAGACCAATAAAAATCGAATCCAACTACCTGAAAAATTTCAAATTTTTCTGAGATGTGGAAACCCGACTTTTTATTTTTGGAACAATTAAAATCCCGTAAATCGGGAAAAAAGGAAAAGCACCTCAGAAGAGCTCAAAACGTCCGGGGAAGGCATCCAAAAATCCTTAAAAATCATCCCCATGTTTGTGCAATCGTCTTAGGTAGCATTTTACAAGGAGGATTTGGAGATTGCTGTTTTGCATTGGTTCACTGGGCCATTGGTGCGCTATTGGGGCGCCGTTGGGGCGCTATTGGTGCGCCATTGGTGAGCTACTGGTGCGATTTTTGACTTTTGAGCTGAAATTTTTATTTTTGACTATTGAGCTGAAATTTTGTATACACACTAATTAAAATCGAATCCAACTAACTGCAAAATTTTAGATTATTCTGAGTTGTGGAAGTCCGACTTTTGATTTTTGGAACAATTAAAATCCCGTAAATCGGGAAATATGAAAAAGCACCACAGAAGAGCTCAATACGTTCGGAGAAGGCATCCAAAAATCCTTAAAAATCATCCCCATGTTTGTGTAATCACCTTAGGTAGCATTTTACAAGGTGGATTTGGAGATTTCTCTTATGCATTGGTTCACTGGGCCATTGGGGCGCTATTGGGGCGCCGTTGGGGCGCTATTGGTGCGCGATTGGTGAGCTATTGGTGCGATTTTTGAGTTTTGAGCTGAAATTTTGATTTCTGAGTTTTGGGCTGAAATTTTTTACACACACCAATAAAAATTAAATCCAACTACCTGCAAAATTTCAGAGTTTTTTGAGATGTGGAAGTCTGACTTTTTATTTTTGGAACAATTAAAATCCCATAAATTGGAAAAAAATGGAAAAGCACCTTAGATGAGCACAAAATGTCCGGGGAAGGCATCCAAAAATCCTTATAAATCATCCCCATTTATGTGGAATCATCATAGGTAGCATTTTTCATAGTGGATTTGGATATTGCTCTTGTGCATTGGCTTACTGGGCATTGGGGAGCAATTGGGGCGCCATTGCGGCGCTATTGGTGCGCTATTGGTGCGTCATTGGTGCAATTTTTGGGTTTTGTGCTGCAATTTTGTACACACACCAATAAAAATCGAATCCAACTACCTGCAAAATTTCAAATTTTTCTGAGAAGAGGAAGCCCGACTTTTTATTTTTGGAACAATTAAAATCCCATAAATCGGAAAAAATGGAAAAGCACCTCAGAAGAGCTCAAAACGTCCGGGGAAGGCATCCAAAAATCCTTAAAATTCATCCCCATGTTTGTGCAATCATCTTAGGTAGCATTTTAGAAGGAGGATTTGGAGATTGCTCTTTTGCATTGGTTCACTGGGCCATTGGTGCGCTATTGGGGCGCTATTGGTGCGCCATTGGTGAGCTATTGGTGCGATTTTTGACTTTTGAACTGAAATTTTTACTTTTGACTATTTAGCTGAAATTTTGTATACACACTAATTAAAATCGAATCCAACTAACTGCAAAATTTCAGATTTTTCTGAGTTGTGGAAGTCCGACTTTTGATTTTTGGAACAATTAAAATCCCGTAAATCGGGAAATATGAAAAAGCACCTCAGAAGAGCTCAAAACGTCCGGGGAAGGCATCCAAAAATCCTTAAAAATCATCCCCATATTTGTGTAATCACCTTAGGTAGCATTTTACAAGGTGGATTTGGAGATTTCTCTTATGCATTGGTTCACTAGGCCATTGGGGCGCTATTGGTGCGCGATTGGTGAGCTATTGGTGCGATTTTTGAGTTTTGAGCTGAAATTTTGATTTCTGAGTTTTGAGCTGAAATTTTTTACACACACCAAAAAAAAATTAAATCCAACTACCTGCAAAATTTCAGATTTTTTTGAGATGTGGAAGTTTGACTTTTTATTTTTGGATGAATTAAAATCCCATAAATTGGAAAAAATGGAAAAGCATCTTAGATGAGCACAAAATGTCCGGGGAAGGCATCCAAAAATCCTTATAAATCATCCCCATTTCTGTGGAATCATCATAGGTAGCATTTTTCATAGTGGATTTGGAGATTGCTCTTGTGCATTGGCTTACTGGGCATTGGTGCGCTATTGGGGAGCCATTGGGGCGCCAATGCGGCGCTATTGGTGCGTCAATGGTGCGATTTTTGAGTTTTGTGCTGGAAGCCCGAATTTTTATTTTTGGAACAATTAAAATCCCGTAAATCGGGAAAAATGGAAAAGCACCTCAAAAGAGCTTAAAACGTCCGGGGAAGGCATCCAAAAATCCTTAAAATTCGTCCCCATGTTTGTGCAATCATCTTAGGTACCATTTTACAAGGAGGATTTGGAGATTGCTCTTTTGCAATGGTTCACTGGGCCATTGGTGCGCTATTGGGGCGCTATTGGTGCGCCATTGGTGAGCTATTGGTGCGATTTTTGACTTTTGAGCTGAAATTTTTATTTTTGACTATTGAGCTGAAATTTTGTATACACACTAATTAAAATCGAATCCAACTAACTGCAAAATTTCAGATTTTTCTGAGTTGTGGAAGTCCGACTTTTGATTTTTGGAACAATTAAAATCCCGTAAATCGGGAAAAATGAAAAAGCACCTCAGAAGAGCTCAAAACGTCCGGGGAAGGCGTCCAAAAATACTTAAAAATCATCCCCATGTTTGTGTAATCACCTTAGGTAGCATTTTACAAGGTGGATTTGGAGATTTCTCTTATGCATTGGTTCACTGGGCCGTTGGGGCGCGACCGGGGCGCCGTTGGGGCGCTATTGGTGCGCGATTGGTGAGCTATTGGTGCAATTTTTTAGTATTGAGCTGAAATTTTGATTTTTGAGTTTGAGATGAAATTTTGTACACACACCAATAAAAATCGTGTCCAACTACCTGCAAAATTTCAGTTTTTTCTGAGATGTGGAAGTCCGGCTTTTCATTTTTGGAACAATTAAAATCCCGTAAATTTGAAAAAATGGAAAAGCACCTCAGATGAGCTCAAAATGTCCGGGGAAGGCATCCAAAAATCCTTATAAATCATCCCCATATTTGTGGAATCATCATAAGTAGCATTTTAAATATTGGATTTGGAGATTGCTCTTATGCATCGGTTCACTGGGCCATTGGTGCGCTATTGGGGAGCCATTTGTCACGGGGTCAGAGTGTTGCGCAGTGGATAGAACACCCCCGTGCGGCACAAGCAAGCCTCAAGCTTACTTCTTCAGCCTATAAGCTTCAAACACACCAAAGAGAAGAGAAGGAACAACAACAAAGGGAATTAACGAATAAAGAACATAGACAAGAATAAAGGATTGGGAGAATACTCGTGTAACTATTATTATAAAAGAACCAACGTTTACAACAATAGCCCACACGCCCAGAGACTCCCCCTCACGCATCCTATTTATATAGGTACCGCAAGGCTCTCTCCTAGTTTGACAGTGTCAAGTAATCCTAGTCCTACTCAAACTCGGTTTACTTAACCCCCACACAAACCCATGGACTTGGGTTAGCTAAGCCCAATTCCAATCCTTGTACAACTAGGTTAGCTACTCCTAGCCATACTAGGATTCCTACCATACAGCCAAGGTAGTGTCCCAACCCAATTCGAACTCCTATGCCCACTAGGATTCCGGGGTCGTGACA
>JAKUCV010007167.1:33242-60753 GCA_028386065.3 Turnera subulata
TGCACATGCCTCCCTTGGTAGTAGCAGCCCAAGCATCATGTCCACAACTGTGCCTCCTCTTCCATAAGACTCGGCCATTGCACATGCCTCCCTTGGTAATAGCTCGTTGTCACCTTTGCTTCGCCTTTTCCTTGACTCCGCATTTGACGTGCAACTCGCGCTGCTCTCTCCACCACCTAAGACATCACAGTCCCTTGTGAATGAAGATTGCCCAATCGCACCCTTGCAATCAGGTTGTACCTTCGATCTTGAACCACTCCACGGCTCCATCGTTGGCACCTCAATCTTGGAGTTGTCTTGAGTGTCTGCCCCATTTGGCCACCATGTATTGCTGCACCCATCATCGTCACCACAATGTCCTTTGCATCCATGGTAAACACTCCTCCTCGTTGGTGCGCTTCTAGCACCAGATTTCCGCGAATAAAACCTTTTTGCTCCGCTACCACTTGTCACGGGGTCAGAGTGTTGCGCAGCGGATAGAACACCCCCGTGCGGCACAAGCAAGCCTCAAGCTTACTTCTTCAGCCTATAAGCTTCAAACACACCAAAGAGAAGAGAAGGAACAACAACAAAGGGAATTAACGAATAAAGAACATAGACAAGAATAAAGGATTGGGAGAATACTCTTGTAACTATTATTATAAAAGAACCAACGTTTACAACAATAGCCCACACGCCCAGAGACTCCCCCTCACGCATCCTATTTATATAGGTACCGCAAGGCTCTCTCCTAGTTTGACAGTGTCAAGTAATCCTAGTCCTACTCAAACTCGGTTTACTTAACCCCCACACAAACCCATGGACTTGGGTTAGCTAAGCCCAATTCCAATCCTTGTACAACTAGGTTAGCAACTCCTAGCCATACTAGGATTCCTACCATACAGCCAAGGTAGTGTCCCAACCCAATTCGAACTCCTATGCCCACTAGGATTCCGGGGTCGTGACACATTGGGGCGCTATTGGTGCGCTGTTGGGGCACCATTGGTGCAATTTTTGAGTTTTGAGCTGAAATTTTGATTTTTAGGTTTTGAACTAAAATTTTGTACACACACCAATAAAAAATCCAATCCAACTACCTTCAAAATTTCAGATTTTTTTGAGAAGTGGAAGTCCGACTTTTTATTTTTGGAACGATTAAAATCCCGTAAATTGGAAAAATTGGAAAAGCACCTCAGATGAGCATAAAATATCCGGGGAAGGCATCCAAAAATCCTTATAAATCTTTCCCATATTTGTGGAATCGTCATAGCTAGCATTTTACAAAGTGGATTTGGAGATTGCTCTTATGCATTGGTTCACTGGGCCATTGGTGCGCTATTGGGGCGCTATTGGTGCGCTATCGGTGCGCCATTGGTGCGATTTTTGAGTTTTGAGCTGAAATTTTGTTTTTTGAGTTTTGAGCTGAAATTTTGTACACACACCAATAAAAAATTCAATCCAACTACCGCAAAATTTCAGACTTTTCTGAGATGTGGAAGTCCGACTTTTTATTTCTCGAACAATTAAAATCCCGTAAATCGGGAAAAATGGAAAAGCACCACAGAAGAGCTCAATACGTCCGGGGAAGGCATCCAAAAATCCCTATAAATCATCCCCATGTTTGTGTAATCATCTTAGGTAGCATTTTACAAGGTGGATTTGGAGATTGCTCTTATGCATTTGTTCACTGGGCCATTGGGGCGCAATTGGTGCGCCACTGGTGAGCTATTGGTGCGATTTTTTAGTTTTGAGCTGAAATTTTGATTTTTGAGTTTTGAGCTCAAAATTTGTACACACACCAATAAAAATCCAATCCAAAAACCTGCAAAATTTTAAATTGTTTTGAGAGGTGGAAGTCCGACTTTTTATTTTTTGAACAATTAAAATCCCATAAATGGGAAAAAATGGAAAAGCACCTCAGATGAGCTCAAAATGTCCGGGGAAGGCATCCAAAAATCCATATAAATCATCGCCATATTTGTGGAATCATCATAGATAGCATTTTACATAGTGGATTTGGAGTTTGCTCTTTTGCGTTGGTTCACTGGGCCATTGGTGCGCTATTGGGGCGCCATTGGCGCGATTTTTGAGTTTTGAGCTGAAATTTTGATTTTTGAGTTATGCGCTGAAATTTTGTACACAAACCAATAAAAATTCAATCAAACTACCTACATAATTTCAGATTTTTCTATGACGCGGAAGTCCTACCTTTCATTTTTGGAACAATTAAATTCCCGTAAATTGGTAAAATTGGAAAAGCACCTCAAAAGAGCTAAAAATGTCCGGGGAAGGCATCCAAAAATCCATTTAAATCTTGCCCATATTTGTGGAATCATCATAGGTAGCATTTTATATAGTGGATTTGGAGATTGCTCTTAACCATTGGTTCACTGGGCCATTGGTGCGCTATTGGGGCGCTATTGGTGCGCCATTGGTGCGATTTTTAAGTTTTGAGCTGAAATTTTGATTTTTGAGTTTTGTGCTGAAATTTTCTACACACACCAATAAAAATCCACTCCAACTACCTGCAAAATTTCAGATTTTTCTGAGAAGTGGAAGTCTGAATTGTTATTTTTGGAACAATTAAAATCCCGTAAATCGGGAAAAATGGAAAAGCAGCTCAGATGAGCTCAAAATGTCCGGAGAAGGCATCCAAAAATCCTTATAAATCACCCCCATATTTGTGGAATCATCTTAGGTAGCATTTGACATGGTGGATTTTGAGATTGCTCTTATGCATTGGTTCACTGGGCCATTGTTGCGCTATTGGGGCGCCATTGGTGCGCTATTGGTGCGCCATTGGTGCAATTTTTGAGTTTTGAGCTGAAATTTTGATTTTAGATTTTTGAGCTGAAATTTTGTACACACACCAATAAAAATCCAATCCAACTACATGAAAAACTGTAGATTTTTCTGAGATGTGGAAGTCCGACTTTTCATTTTTTGATCAATTAAAATCCCATAAATCGGGAAAAATGAAAACGCACCTTAGATGACCTCAAAATGTCCGAGGAAGGCATCAAAAATAATTATAAATCGTCCCCATAATTGTGGAATCTTCTTAGGTAGCATTTGACATGGTGGATTTGGAGAATGCTCTTATGCATTGGTTCACTGGGCCATTGGTGCGTTTTTTGAGTTTTCAGCTGAAATTTTGATTTTTGATTTTTGAGCTGAAATTTTGTGCACACACCAATAAAAATCCAATCCAACTACGTGCAAATCTTCTGAATTTTCTGAGAGGTGGAAGTCCGACATTTTATTTTTGGAACAATTAAAATCCCGTAAATCGGAAAAAATGTGAAAGCACCTCAGATGAGCTCAAAATGTCCGGGGAAGGCATCCAAAAATCCTTACAAATCATCCCCATATTTTTGGAATCATCTTAGGTAGCATTTAACATGGTGGATTTGGAGATTTCTCTTATGCATTGGTTCACTGGGCCATTGGGGCGCCATCAGGGCGCCATTGGTGCGCTATTGGTGCGATTTTTGAGTTTTGAGCTGAAATTTTGATTTTAAATTTTTGAGCTGAAATTTTGTACACACACCAATAAAAATCCAATCTAAATACCTGCAAATCTTCAGATTTTTCTGAGTTGTGGAAGTCCAACTTTTTGTTTTTGGAACAATTAAAATCCCGTAAATCGGGCAAAATGGAAAAGCACCCCAGACGAGCTCAAAAAGAATGGGGAAGGCATCCAAAAATCCATAAAATCATCCCCATATTTGTGAAATCATCATAGGTAGCATTTTACATAGTGGATTTGGAGTTTGCTCTTTTGCATTGGTTCACTGGGCCATTGGTGCGCTTTTGGGGCGCTATTGGTGCGCCATTGGTGAGCTACTAGTGCGATTTTTGAGTTTCGAGCTGAAATTTTTATTTTTGATTTTTGAGCCCAAATTTTGTACACACACTAAAAAAAATCCAATCCAACTACCTGCATAATTTCAAATTTTTCAGAGAAGTGGAAGTCCGACTTTTTTTTTTTGAACAACTAAAATCCCGTAAATTGGAAAAAACAGTCAAGCACCTCAGATGAGCTCAAAGTGTCTGGGGAAGGCATCCAAAAATTCATATAAATTATCCCCATATTTGTAGAACCATCATAGGTAGAATTTTACATAGTGGGTTTGGAGTCTGCTCTTTTGCTTTGGTTCACTGGGCCATTGGTGCGCTATTGGAGCGCCATTGGTGCGATTTTTTATTGGTGTGGGTACAAAATGTCACTGGTGCGCTATTGGTGCGCCATTGCATCGCCATTGGTGCGATTTTTGAGCTTTGAGCCGAAATTTTGATTTTTGAGTTATAAGCTGAAATTTTGTAAACACTCCATTAAAAACCTAATCCAACAACATGCAAAAATTCAGATTTTTCTGGTATGTGGAAGTCCGATTTTTTATTTTTGGAACAATTAAAATCCCGTAAATCGGGAAAAAAGGAAAAGCACCTCAGATGACCTCAAAATGTCCTGGGAAGGCATCCAAAAAACCTTATAAATCATCCTCATATTTGAGGAATCATCTTAGGTAGCATTTTACATGGTAGATTTGGAGATTGCTCTTTTGTATTGGTTCACTGGGCCATTGGTGCGCTATTGGGGCGCCATTGGTGAGCTATTGGTGCGATTTTTGAATTTTGAGCTGAAATTATGTACACACACCAAAAAAAATCGAATCCAACTACCTACAAAATTTCAAATTTTTCTGAGACGTGGAAGTCCTACATTTTATTTTTGGAACAATTAAAATTCCTTAAATTGGTAAAAATGGAAAAGCACCTCAGATGAGCTAAAAATGTCCGGGGAAGGCATCCAAAAATCCTTATAAATCATCCCCATATTTTTGGAATCATCATAGGTAGCATTTTACATAGAGGATTTGGAGATTGCTCTTATGCATTTGTTCACTGGGCCAGTGGTGCGCTATTGGGGCGCCAATGGTGCGATTTTGGAGTTTTGAGCTGAAATTTTGGTTTTTGAGTTATGAGCTGAAATTTTTTACACACACCAATAAAAATTCATTCCAACTACCTACAGAATTTCAGATTTTTCTAAGACGTGGAAGTCTCACTTTTTATTTTTGGAACAATTAAAATCCCGTAAATTGGTAAAAATGGAAAAGCACCTGAGATGAGATCAAATTCTCCGGGGAAGGCATCCAAAAATCCTCATAAATCATTCCCATATTTGTGGAATCATCTTAGGTAGCTTTTTACATGATTAATTTGGAGATTGCTTTTATGCATTGGTTCACTGGGCCAATGGTGCGCTATTGGGGCGCCATTGGTGCGCCACTGGTGCGATTTTTGAGTTTTGAGCTGAAATTTTGATTTTAGAGTTTTGAGCTGAAATTTTGTACACACACCAATAAAAATCCAATCCAACTACCTGAAAATATTTAGATTTTTCTTAGATGTGGAAGTCCGATTTTTTATTTTTCCAACAATTAAATCCGTAAATAGGGAAAAATGGAAAAGCACCTCAGATGAGCTCACAATGTCCGGGGAAGGCATCCAAAAATCCTTATAAATCATCCCCATATTTGTGGAATCTTATTTGGTAGCATTTGACATGGTGGATTTGTGGATTGCTCTTATGCATTGGTTCACTGGGCCATTGGTGCGCCAATGGGGCGCCATTGGTGCGCTATCGGTGCGCCACTGGTGCTATTTTTGAGTTTTGAGCTGAAATTTTGATTTTAGAGTTTTGAGCTGAAATTTTGTAAACACTCCAATAAAAATCCAATCCAACTACCTGAAATTTTTTAGATTTTTCTGAGATGTGGAAGTCCGACTTTTTATTTTTGGAAAAATTTAAAACCCGTAAATGGGAAAAAAATGGTAAAACACCTCAAATGAGCTCAAAATGTCCGCGGAAGGCATCCAAAAATCCTTATAAATCATCCCCATATTTGTGGAATCATCATAGGAAGCATTTTACGTGGTGGATTTTGAGATTGCTCTTATGCATTGGTTCACTGGGCCGTTGGGGCGCCAATGGTTCGCTTTTGGTGCGCCAATGGTGCAATTTTTGAGTTTTGAGCTGAAATTTTGATTTTTGAGTTTTGAGCTGAAATTTGGTACACACATGAATAAAAATCTAATCCAACTACCTGAAAAATTTCAGATTTTTCTGAGAAGTGGAAGTCCGACTTTTTATTTTTGGAATAATTAAGATCCTGTAAATCGGAAAAAATGGAAAAGCACCTCAGATGAGCTCAAAACAGTTAAAATCTTGTAAATTGGAAAAAATGGAAAAGAACCTCAGATGAGCTCAAAATGTCCTCGGAAGGCATTCAAAAATTCTTATAAATCATCCCCATATTTGTGCAACCATCATAGGTAGCATTTTACATGGTGGATTTGGAGATTGCTCTTATACATTGGCTCACTGGGCCATTGGTGCGCTATTAGGGCGCCATTGGTGCGCTATTGGGGCGCCATTGGTGCGCTATTGGGGCGCCATTGGTGCGCCATTGTTGCGATTTTTGAGTTTTGAGCTGAAATTTTGTACACACACGAATAAAAATCCAATCCAACTACCTGCAAAATTTCAGATTTTCTGAGTTGTGGAAGTCCGACTTTTAATTTTTGGAACAATTAAATTCCAGTAAATCGGGAAAAATGGAAAAGCACCTCAGATGAGCTCAAAATGTCTGGGGAAGGCATCCAAAAATCCTTATAAATCATCCCCATATTTGTGGAATCATCTTAGGTAGCATTTAACATGGTGGATTTTTAGATTGCTCTTATGCATTGGTTCACTGGGCCATTGGGGCGCCGTTGGTGCGCCATAGTGCACTCAGACCAGTAAAAATTCAATCCAACTACCAGTAAAATTTTAAATTTTTCTGAGAAGTGGAAGTCATAATTTTTATTTTGGAACAATTAAAATCCCGCAAATCGGGAAAAATGGAAAAGCACCTCAGATGACCTCAAAATGTCCGAGGAAGGCATCCAAAAATCCTTATAAATCATCCCCATATTTGTGGAATTGTCTTAGGTAGCATTTGCCATGGTGGATTTGGAGATTCCTCTCATGCATTGGTTCACTGGGCCGTTGGGGCGCTATTGGGGCGCTATTGGTGCGCTATTGATGCGATTTTTGTGTTTTGAGCTGAAATTTTGATTTTTGAGTTTTGAGCTGAAATTTTGTACACGCACCAATAAAAATCCAATCCAACTACCTAGAAATCTTCAGATTTTTCTGAGAAGTGGAAGTCCTACTTTTTATTTTTGGAACAATTAAAATCCCGCAAATCGGGAAAAATGGAAAAGCACCTCAGATGACTTCAAAATGTCCGAGAAAGGGATCCAAAAATCCTTATAAATAATTCCCATATTAGTGTAATTATCTTAGGTAGTATTTGACATGGTGGATTTGGAGATTCCTCTCATGCATTGGTTCACTGGGCCATTGGGGCGTTAATGGGGCGCCATTGGTGCGCTATTGATGCGATTTTGGAGTTTTGAGCTGAAATTTTGTACACGCACCAATAAAAATGCGATCCAACTACCTGAAAATCTTCAGATTTATCTGAGAATTGGAAGACCGACTTTTTATTTTTGGAACAATTAAAATCCCGTATATCTGAAAAAATGAAAAAGCACCTCAGATGGGCTCAAAATGTCCAGGGAAGGCATCCAAAAACCCTTATAAATCATCCCCATGTTTTGGAAATCATCATAGGTAGCACTTAACATGGTGGATTTTGAGATTGCTCTTATGCATTGGTTCAGTGGGCCATTGGGGCGCCATTGGTGCGTCATTGGTCCGATTTTTGTGTTTTCAGTTGAAATTTTAATTTTTGAGTTTTGAGTTGAAATTTTGTACACACACCAGTAAAACTCCAATCCAACTACCTGCAAAATTTCAGATTTTTCTGAGTTGTGGAAGTCCGACTTTCTATTTTTGGAACAATTAAAGTCCCGTAAATCGGGAAAAATGGAAAAGCACCTCAGAAGAGCTCAAAACGTCCGGGAAGGCATCCAAAATTCCTTACAAGTCATCCTCATATTTTTGGAATCATCATAGGTAGCTTTTTACATGGTGTATTTGGAGATTGCTCTTATGCATTGGTTCACTGGCCATTGGGGCGCCATTGGTGCGATTTTTGAGTTTCTAACTGAAATTTTGATTTTAGCTTTTTGAGCTGAAATTTTGTACACACACTAATATAAATCCAATTCAACATCCTGAAGAATTTCAGATTTTTCTGAGATGTGGAAGTCCGACTTTTTATTATTGGAACAGTTAAAATCCCGTAAATCGAAAAAAATGGAAAAGCACCTCAGATGAGTTCAAAATGTCCGGGGAAGGCATCCAAAAATCCTTATAACTCATCCCATATTTTTGGAGTCATCATAGGTAGCGCTTTACATGGTGGATTTGGAAATTGCTCTTATACAATGGTTCACTAGGCCATTGGTGCGCTATTGGGGCGCCATTGGTGCGCCATTGGTGCGATTTTTGAGTTTTGAACTGATATTTTGATTTTTGAGCTGAAATTTTGTACACATACGAATAAAAACCCAATCTAACTACCTACAAAATTTCAGATTTTTCTGAGATGGGGAAGTTCGAATTTTTATTTTTGGAATAATTAATATCCCGTAAATCGGGAAAAATGGAAAAGCACCTAAGATGAGCTCAAAATGTACGGGGAAGGCATCCAAAAATACTTATAAATCATCCCCAAATTTTTGGAATCATCTTAGGTAGGTTTTTACATGGTGGATTTAGGGATTGCTCTTATGCACTGGTTCACTAGGCCATTGGTGCACTATTGGGGCTCCATTGGTGTGCCATTGGGGCGCTATTGGGGCACCAATGGTGAGCTAATGGTACGATTTTTGAGTTTTGAGCAGAGATTTTGATTTTTGAGTTTCGGGCTGAAAAATTTGTACACACACCAATAAAAATCCAATCCAACTACCTGCCAAATTTCAAATTTTATGAGATGTGGAAGTCCGACTTTTTATTTTTGGAACAATTAAAATCCCGTAGATCGGGAAAAATGGAAAAACACCTCAGATGACCTCAAAAATGATTGAGGAAGGCATCCAAAAATTTTTATGAATCATCCCCATAATTTTGGAATCATCTTAGGAAGCATTTGACATGGTGTATTTGGAGATTGCTCATTGGTGCGCAATTCGGGTGCCACTGGTGCGCCATTGGGGCGCTATTGGTGCGTTATTGGTGCGATTTCCGAGTTTTGAGCTGAAATTTTAATTTTTGAGTTTTGAGCTGAAATTTTGTACACACACGATCAAAAATACAGTCCAACAACTTGCAAAATTTCAGATATTACTGAGACGTGGAAGTCCGACTTTATATTTCTGGAACACCGTAAATCGAGAAAATTGGAAAAGCACCTTAGATGATCCCAAAATGTCCGGGGAAGGCATCCAAAATTCCTTATAAATCATCCCCATATTTGTGGAATCAACTTAGGTAGCGTTTGACAGGGTGGATTTTGAGATTGCTCTTATGCATTGGTTCACTGGGCCATTGGTGCGCTATTGGGCCGCCATTGGTGCGCCTTTGATGCGCTATTGGGGCGCTATTGGTGCGCCATTGGAGCGATTTTTGAGTTTTGAGCGGAATTTTTGAGCTGAAAATTTTTACACACACGAAAAAAATACAATCCAATGGCCAGTGAACATAGCGCCCCAATAGCGCATCAATGGCGCACCAATGGCGCCCCAATATCGCACCAATGGCCCAGTGAACCAATGCATAAGAGCAATCTCCAAATCCACCATGTCAAATGCTACCTACGATGATTCCAAAAATATGGAGATGATTTATATGGATTTTTGGATGCCTTCCCTCGACATTTTGAGCTCATCTAAGGTGCTTTTCTATTTTTCCTGATTTACGGTATTTTAATTGTTCCAAAAATAAAAAGTAGGACTTCCACATCTCAGAAAATTCTGAAATTTTTCAGGTAGTTGGATTGGATTTTTATTGGTGTGCGTATAAAATTTGAGCTCAAAACTCAAAAATCAAAATTTCAGCTCAAAACTCAAAAATCGTACCAATAGCGCACCAATGGCGCGCCAATAGCGCCCCAATGAGCAATCTCCAAATCCACCATGTCAAATGCTACCTAAGAAGAATTCAAAAATATGGGGATGATTTATAAGGATTTTTGGACGCCTTACCTGGACATTTTGAGCTCATCTGAGGTGCTTTTCCAGTTTTCCCGATTTACGGGATTTTAATTGTTCCAAAAATGAAAAGTCGGACTTCCACATCTCAGAAAAGACTGAAATTTTGCAGGTAGTTGGAGTGGATTTTTATTGTTGAGTGTACAAAATTTCGCTCAAAACTGAAAAATCAGGATTTCAGCTCAAAACTCATGAATCGCACCAATGGCGCCCCAATAGCGCACCAATGGCCCACTGAACCAATGCATAAGAGAAATCTCCAAATCCGCCATCTCAAATGCTATCTAAGACGATTCCACAAATATGGAAATGATTTATAAGAATTTTTGGATGCCTTCCCCGGACATTTTGAGCTCTTCTAAGGTGCTTTTCCATTTTTCCCGATATACGGGATTTTAATTGTTCCAAAAATAAAAAGTCGGACTTCCACATCTCAGAAAAGTCTGAAATGTTTCAGGTAGTTCGGTTGTTTTTTTTTTCGTGTGTGTACAGAATTTCAGCTCAAAACTCAAGAATCAAAATTTCAGCTCAAAACTCAAAAATCGCACCAACGGCGCACCAACCAGCAATCTCCAAATCCACCATGTCAAATGCTAGCTAAGATGACTCCAAAAATATGGGGTTGATTTATAAGGATTTTCGGATCCCTTTTTCGGAAATTTTGAGGTCATCTGAGGTGCTTTTCCATTTTTTTTGATTTACGGGATTTTAATTGTTCCAAAAATAAAAAGTTGGACTTCCACTTCTTAGAAAATTCTGAAATTTTGCAGGTAGTTGGACTGGATTTTTATTGGTTTCTGTAAAAAAATTCAGTTCAAAACTTAAATATCAAAATTTCAGCTTAAAACTCAAAAATAGCACCAGTGGCGCCCCAATGGCCCAGTGAACCAATGGATAAGAGCAATCTCCAAATCCACCATTTCAAATGCTACTTAAGAAGATTCCAAAAATATGGGGATGATTTATTAGGATTTTTGGATGCCTTCCCCGGATATTTTGAGCTCATCAATGGTGCTTTTCTATTTTTTCTGATTTACAGGATTTTAATCGTTCCAAAAATAAAAAGTCGGACTTCCACATCTCAGACTTTCCACTTCTCAGAAAAGTCTGAAATTTTGCAGGTAGTTGGATTGGAGTTTCATTGGTGTGTTTACAAAATTTCAGCTCTAAACTCAAAAATCAAAATTTCAGCTCAAAACACAAAAATCGCACCAATAGCGCACCAATGGCGCACCAGTCAGCAATCTCCAAATCGACCCTGTCAAATGCTACCTAAGATGATTCCACAAATATGGGATGATTTATAAGGATTTTTTGGATGCCTTCCCCGGACATTTTGAGCTCATCTGAGGTGCTTTTCCATTTTTCCCGATTTACGGGATTTTAATTGTTCCAAAAATAAAAAGTCAGACTTCCACATCACAGAAAAATCTGAACTTTTTCAGGTAGTTGGATTGGATTTTTATTGGTTTGTGTACAAAATTTCAGCTAAAAACTCAAAAATCAAAATTTCAGCTCAAAACTCAAAAATCGCACCATTGGCGCACCAGTAGCGCCCCAATGGCGCACCAACGGCCCAGTGAACCAATGCATTAGAGCGATCTCCAAAGCCACCATGTCAAACGCTACCTAAGACGATTCGACAAATATGGGGATGATTTATAAGGATTTTTGGATACCTTCCCTGGACATTTTGAGCTCATCTAAGGTGCTTTTCTATTTTTCCTGATTTACGGGATTTTAATTGTTCCAAAAGTAAAAAATCGGATTTCCACTTCTCAGAAAAATCTGAAATTTTTCAGGTAGTTGGATTGGATTTTTATTGGTGTGTGTAGAAAATTTCAGCTCAAAACTCAAAAATCGTACCAATAGCGCACCAATGGCAACCCAGTGGCGCCCCAATAGCGCACTAATGAGCAATCTCCAAATCCACACTGTCAAATGCTACCTAACCTGATTCCACAAATATGGGGATGATCTATAAGGATTTTTGGAAGCTTTTCCCGGAGATTTTGAGCTCATCTGAGGTGTTTTTCCTTTTTTCCCGAACTGCGGGATTTTAATAGTTCCAAAAATGAAAAGTTTGAATTCCACATCTCATAAAATTCTGAAATTTTGCAGGTATTTGGAATGGATTTTTATTTTTGTGTGTACAAAATATCAGCTGAAAACTCAAAAATCAAATTTCAGCTCAAAACTCAAAAATTGCCCCAATAGCGCACCAATGACGCACCAATAGCGCACCAATGGCCCAGTGAACCAATGCATAAGAGCAATCTCCAAATCCACCATCTCAAATGCTACCCAAGATCATTCTACAAATATTGGAACGATTTATAAGGATTTTTGGATGCCTTCCCCGAACATTTTGTGCTCATCTAAGGTGATTTTCCATTTTTCCCGATTTACGGGATTTTAATTGTTCCAAAAATAAAAAGTCGGACTTCCACATCTTAGAAAAATCTGAAATTTTTCAGGTAGTTGGGTTGTATTTTTATTCCTGTGTGTACAAAATTTCATCTCAAAACTCAGGAATAAAAATTTCAGCTCAAAACTCAAAAATCGCACCGATGGCGCACCAACCAGCAATCTCAAAAATCGCACCAGTGGCGCACCAATGAGCAATCTCCAAATCGACCCTGTCAAATGCTACCTAAGATGATTCCACAAGTATGGGATGATTTATAAGGATTTTTTGGATGCCTTCCCCGGACATTTTGAGCTCATCTGAGGTGCTTTTCCATTTTTCCCGATTTACGGGATTTTAATTGTTCCAAAAATAAAAATTCGGACTTCCACATCACAGAAAAATCTGAAATTTTGCAGGTAGTTGGATTGGATTTTTATTGGTTTGTGTACAAAATTTCAGCTAAAAACTCAAAAATCAAAATTTCAGCTCAAAACTAAAAAATCGCACCATTGGCGCACCAGTAGCGCCCCAATGGCGCACCAACGGCCCAGTGAACCCATGCATAAGAGCGATCTCCAAAGCCACCATGTCAAACGCTACCTAAGACGATTCGACAAATATGGGGATGATTTATAAGGATTTTTGGATACCTTCCCTGGACATTTTGAGCCCATCTAAGGTACTTTTCTATTTTTTCTGATTTACGGGATTTTAATTGTTCCAAAAGTAAAAAAATCGGATTTCCACTTCTCAGAAAAATCTGAAATTTTTCAGGTAGTTGGATTGGATTTTTTTTGGTGTGTGTACAAAATTTCAGCTCAAAACTCAAAAATCGTACCAATAGCGCACCAATGGCAACCCATTGGCGCCCCAATAGCGCACTAATGAGCAATCTCCAAATCCAAACTGTCAAATGCTACCTAAGATGATTCCACAAATTTGGGGATGATCTATAAGGATTTTTGGATGCTTTTCCCGGACATTTTGAGCTCATCTGAGGTGCTTTTCCTTTTTTCCCGAATTGCGGGATTTTAATTGTTCCAAAAATGAAAAAGTTTGAATTCCACATCTCATAAAATTCTGAAATTTTGCAGGTATTTGGAATGTATTTTTATTTTTGTGTGTACAAAATATCAGCTGAAAACTCAAAAATCAAATTTCAGCTCAAAACTCAAAAATCGCACTAATAGCGCACCAATGACGCACCAATAGCGCACCAATGGCCCAGTGAACCAATGCATAAGAGCAATCTCCAAATCCACCATCTCAAATGCTACCTAAGATCATTCTACAAATATTGGAATGATTTATAAGGTTTTTTGGATGCCTTCCCCGGACATTTTGTGCTCATCTAAGGTGATTTTCCATTTTTCCCGATTTACGGGATTTTAATTGTTCCAAAAATAAAAAGTCGGACTTCCACATCTTAGAAAAATCTGACATTTTTCAGGTAGTTGGGTTGTATTTTTATTCCTGTGTGTACAAAATTTCTTCTCAAAACTCAGGAATCAAAATTTCAGCTCAAAACTCAAAAATCGCACCGATGGCGCACCAACCAGCAATCTCAAAAATCGCACCAGTGGCGCACCAATGAGCAATCTCCAAATCCACCATGTCAAATGCTAAATATGATGTTTCTACAAATATGGGGATGATTTATTAGGATTTTTGGATGCCTTTTACGGACATTTTGAGGTCATCTGAGGTGCTTTTCCATTTTTCCTGATTTACGAAATTTTAATTGTTCCAAAAATAAAAAGTCGGACTTCCATTTCTCAGAAAAATCTGAAATTTTGCAGGTAGTTGGATTTAATTTTTATTGGTGTGTGTACAAAATTTCAGCTCAGAGCTCAAAAATCAAAATTTCAGCTCAAAACTCAAAAATCGCACAAATGGCGCGCCAATGGCGCACCTATAGCGCCCCAATAGCGCATCATTGGTGCCCCAATGGCGCCCCAATAGCCCATCAATGGCCCAGTAAACCAATGCATAAGAGCAATCTCCAAATCCACCATGTCAAACGCTACCTAAGATGATTCCACAAATATGGGGATGATTTATAAGGATTTTTGGATGCCTTCCCAGACATTTTGACCTCATCTAAGGTGCTTTTCTATTTTTCCTAATTTACGGGATTTTAATTGTTCCAAAAATAAAAAATCGGACTTCCACATCTCAGAAAAATCTGAAATTTTTCAGGTAGTTGGATTGGACTTTCTTTGGTGTGTGCACAAAATTTGAGCTCAAAACTCAAAAATCAGAATTTCAGCTCAAAACTCAAAAATCGTGCCAATGGCGCCTCAATGGCGCACCAATAGCGCACCATTGGCGCACCAATGGCGCGCCAACAGCGCACCAATGAGCAATCTCCAAATCCACCCTTTTAAATGCTACCTAAGATGATTCCACAAATATGGGGATGATTTATAAGGATTTTTTGGATGCCTTCCCCGGCATTTTGAGCTCATCTGAGGTGCTTTTCCATTTTTCCCGGTTTACGGGCTTTTAATTGTTCCAAAAATAAAAAGTTGTACTTCCACATCTCAGAAAAATCTGAAATTTTGCAGGTAGTTGGATTGAATTTTTATTGGTGTGTTCAAAATTTCAGCTCAAAACTCAAGCCCGGGCTCTTGACACGCCCGTGGAGATGCCATCTCCCAGATCATGGAAGGCAGGGCGCACCATCACGACGTGCCTCGGCACCTGCGCGCTCCCGGTACCGGCCTGCGAGCTCCCCATTCGACCCGTCTTGAAATACGGACCAAGGGTCTGATGTGTGCGAGTCAACGGGTGAGTAAACTTGGAAGGCGCAAGGAAGCTGACTAGCGGGATCCCCCTAGGGTTGCACCGCCCATCGACCTTGATTTTCTAGTAAGGGTTCGGGTGTGAGCATGCCTATCGGGACCCGAAAAATGGTGAACTATGCCTGAGCGGGGCAAAGCTAGAGGAAACTCTGATGGAGGCCCGCAGCGATACTAACGTGCAAATCGTTCGTCTGACTTGGGTATAGGGGCGAAAGACTATTCGAACCATCTAGTAGCTGGTTCCCTCCCAAGTTTCCCTCAGGATAGCTAGGGCTCAGCGCGAGTTCTATCGGGTAAAGCCAATAATTAGGGGCATCGGGGGCGCAACGCCCTCGACCTATCCTCAAACTTTAAATAGGTAGAAAGGCGCGCCTGCTTTGTTGAGCCACGCCACGGAATCACGAGCTCCAAGTGGGCCATTTTTGGTAAGCAGAACTAGAGATGCGGGAAGAACCAGAAGCCGGGTTACAGTGCCCAACTGCCTCTAACCTAGAACCCACAAAGGGTGTTGGTCGATTAAGACAGCAGGACGGTGGTCATGGAAGTCGAAATCCGCTAAGGAGTGTGTAACAACTCACCTGCCGAATCAACTAGCCCCGAAAATGGATGGCTTTGAAGCACGCGACCTACACCCAAAGCGGAGCAGCCGTCAGTGCAGATCTTAGTGGTAGTAGCAAATATTCAAATGAGAACTTTGAAGGTCGAAGAGGGGAAAGGTTCCATGTGAACGACACTTGCACATGGGTTAGTCGATCCTAAGAGACGGGGGAAGCCCATCCGACAGCGCGTCCGCGCGCGAGCTTCGAAAGGGAATCGGGTTAAAATTCCCGAACCAGGACGTGGCGGTCGACGGCAACGTTAGGGAGTCTGGAGACATCGGCGGGGCCCTCGGGATGAGTTATCTTTTCTGTTTAATAGCCCGCCCACCTTGGAAATGACTCAGTCAGAGGTAGGGTCCAGCGACTGGAAGAGCACCGCACGTCGCATGGTGTTCGGTGCGCCCCTGGCGGCCCTTGAAAATCCGGAGGACTGACTGCCTCCCACGCCCAGTCTTACTCATAAGCGCATCAGGTCTCCTAGGTGAATAGGCTCTGGTCGATGGAACAATGTAGGCAAGGGAAGTCGGCCAAATGGATCCGTAACTTCGGGATAAGGATTGGCTCTGAGGGCTGGGCTCGATGGTCCCAGCCCGAACCCATCGGCTACCGGTGCACTGTTCGAGCGGCTCCTACAGCTAGAGCGGGTCATCACGTGCCGGCCGGGGGACAGACTGGGAACGGCTCCCTCGCGGGGCTTTCCACGGACATCGAACAGTCGACTCAGAACTGGTACGGACAAGGGGAATCTAACTATTTAATTAAAACAAAGCATTACGATGGTCCCTGTGGATGCTCACGCAATGTGATTTCTGCCCAGTGCTCTGAATGTCAAAGTGAAAAAATTCAACCAAGCACGGGTAAACGGTGGGAGTAACTATGACACTCTTATGGTAGCCAAATGCCTCGACATCTAATTAGTGACGCGCATGAATGGATTAACGAGATTCCAACTGTCCCTATCTACTATCCAGCGAAACCACAGGCAAGGTGTGATAACCCTTATAATTAAGGCACGATGTGTTTACTTGATGAGGAAAAGTGTTGGGATAGGAGCTGGTGCAATTGGCTAGCAATTGGTCTCAGTTGTCTAGCCGTTGGCATCCGTTGGTTAGCATTTGGCTCGGTTGGATTAATTAACGGGTGATTAGTCTTAATCATAGATTAGTGTGTGTGTTAAGTATTTGGGAAACTAAGTGAGGGTTAAGTGTGGGCTAACTAAGAGCAAATTGGTTTGGTGCTGCTGGTTAGAAAGTAAGCATGAGGTGGAGAGCTGCTTGGGCAAGGTGGCAGATTTTGGTGCCAAGGCAGCAAGTGGCTGCTTAGTCACCTGCTTGCCTTAGCCTAATCTGCCCAAGCAAGCATCTCACAACTCATTTGTGTCAAAAATGTGCGGAAGACTCAGGAGAGAAGAACTAAGCCACTCTCAAGGTTTCCAAGACTTTCACACACAAAAGAAAGGGAGTCAGTAGCTGGGTTCAGATTCAAGCATGTTTTGGTGACAATTGGCTTGCCTAGTGTGTTATTGACTTGGATAGTGCACCAATTCGATTTTGTGTGGAATATGTGATCTTTTTATTGGGTGTTGGCTTGCGGAATGATAGTATTTCAGGTTGAGGGTGTTGGTTGGTGAAGCTGAGGTACAATTTGTCGCAACCCGGGAATCCAAGGCGCACAGGGTTTCCTTGGGCTTGCTGGTGCGCGTGTGGGCTGACTATTCTTGTTAGGATTTGGGCTGGCCACTTTGAGTCTTAATAGGAATAGACTTGTGATAGGAAACCTAGTCGCGATAGGAGTTCTATTACTAGTTGGAAAAGGGCTGAAACCTTGCGGCACCTATATAAATAGGACGCGTGAGGGGGAGTTGTTGGGCATGTATTGTTGTTGATGGTTTATTAATAATAATACTGAGTCTTCTCCCAATTACTTCTCTTGCTTTATTATTCTCTTGGTTCTCTCTTTCGTGTGTTTGCGTGTGTAGGCTTACAAGTTAAGGGACGATCTTGCTTGTGCCGCACGGTGAGAGTGTGCATCCGCTGCGCCACACTCTTGGTCCGTGACAAGTGGTAGCGGAGCTTGACTTGCTGTTGGTGCCTTTTGGTTCGCCGTTGGTGCGATTTGGTGCGCTGCTGGTTCTGGTGGGTGCGCCAATTGGTTCGCGGGTGCGCTCTGGGCGCGCCTTTTTGGTTCGCGGGTGCGCTTTCTGGGTTCTGCTGGGCGCACTTTTTGGCTCGACTGGGCGCACTTTTTGGCGCGACTGGGCGCACTTTTTTGTGCGATTGGGCTGCAGCAAGGCTAAGTTGGTACGAATCTTTTTTATTTTCTTTCGCAAACAAGAGTTGAATCCAGTGGTATTATTTGTTAACTTTTTGGCCTAGTCGACTTTTGTTGGTGCTTGGACAAAGTGCAATCTTGTTGTTTGTTTTCTTGGCTGGCCGATTTGTGCACCTTGTTGGAAGGGTGTCGATTGGCTTGGGGTTGTAGACGGCAGGGATTGTGAAACTTTGGAGCAGACCTTGGTGACTAGCGCGGGCAGAGAAGGGGCTGAATTGGGGTAGTTCTTGCGTGGAAAGTGATACTTGGGTACACTTTGCGTGGAAAGGATGGTTGAACCAACGGATGAGTTGGTGGGGTCTTCTCTTACCAAAGACGGGACAGAGAAGGATGCTGTACAAGCGACTGACGAGGAGCGTGGACGTCCAACAGAGCGGGACGCATCCAAACCCAAGAAGAAACATCGGTCACAATCGGTGAATCCTTGGACTTCCTTGGATAAACGGACGAGGGATCTCGAGGATCAGTTTGGGGTCTTTCAAACCGAGAAGGACAACTTGCTGGAAGACTTGGAGAGTACAAAGAACTGGATGCAAGGGGCACTACAGGAGTTGGCTGACAAGCTGCAACAAGAGTTCAGGCGGGACTTGAAGACTACTGTTGGTGACTTGCTGGTTCGTTTGTCTAGAGTCGAAGCAGGTTTGGCGGATCAGAAAGCGCTCAAGGAGGACGTGGTACTTTGCAAGGCAACACTTGCAAGCTTGGCGTCAGGAGGTGTACAGGGTTCGGCAAAGCCTAGAGCTAAAGTAGAGATTCCGAAGCCACAGGCATATGATGGTTCGCGGTCTGCTAAGAAGCTTGATGGGTTTTTGTTCGATATGGAGACATATCTTGCTCGGTTGGGTGTCACCGAGGAACCAGAAAAGGTGCAAACGGCGGCGATGTATCTTTCTGAGGCTGCGCACTTATGGTGGCGACGCAGGGTGTCTAATCCTGGAGTGGAGGGTGCATTACCTTCATGGGATGGGTTCAAGGCCGAACTCAAGACACAATTCTATCCACAACATGCTGAGAGGGAGGCACGGGACAAGTTGCGAACACTCAGGCAAGGGGATAGTATTCGGAAGCATGTTCAGGATTTCCAGGAGTTGCTATTGGAGATCCACATGCCGGAGACAGAGGCATTCTATGCTTTCATGGGTAGTCTGAAACGATGGACACGGGATGAGTTGGATCGACGAGGGGTGAAGACATTGTCGGAAGCCATTGCCAGTGCTGATTCTTTGATGGAGTTCACTGGGACGCCGGGGCGAAGGCAATCGCCAACACGGGACGTCGTTGGCAAAGGTGGTGGGGAAAATGTCAAGCAGGAGGGAAGTAGCGTTAAGTGCTTTCTCTGCAAGGGGCCTCATCGAAAGATCGACTGTCCAAAGAAGAACAGACTATCGGCAGTGAAGCGAGTAGATGTGGACTCTGGGGATGATCAAGAAGCTGATGTCAAGATGGCTACTTTGAGGAAGCTGAGTGCTATAGATTCGTCTAAGCATGTGCAAGATAAGGGGAGAATGTTTATCAAGTTGTCGATTTATGGGGAAGAGCTGGATGCCTTAGTTGATACCGGGGCGACTCACAATTTCATGGAGGTAGATGTGGCCAAGAGATTGGGGGTTCGGTTCAGAAAGGTGGAAGACACTGTCTTGAAGCCGGCAAACGCGAGGGAACAACCTATTATTGGAATTGCACATGATGTCAAGGTTGACATAGGCGAGTGGCATGGCAAGGTTGACTTCACTGTGGTGCCTATGGATGACTATTCAGTGGTTCTTGGGATGGATTTTCTTTCGAAGAAACAAGCTGAAGTCTTTGCTAAGGAAGGAAGGATAGTACTTCACGGGAACAAGCAAGACTTTACTTTGTACCCGATGCGTGAGGGTGCTTTGAAAGAGAAGGAGGCTCTTACAGCGATAAGGGTGGTGCCAGAAACGAGTTCGAGGGTCAGGTCTACACAAGTTCGGAGGGTTCCACTTATGCAGATTTTGGCGGACAGACTTGTTCGATGGCATGGTACGGATGCACCGGTGGTCGAGTATCTTGTGCAATGGCGAGGGAGTCAAAAAGCAAGATGGACAGGCGAGCACAGGTTGCGAAAGTTCGGGCGAAGGATAGCTGCCTATCGTCGAACGGCAACGAGGACGTTGCCAGAATAGGTGGGGGAAATTGTCACAACCCGGGAATCCAAGGCGCACAGGGTTTCCTTGGGCTTGCTGGTGCGCGTGTGGGCTGACTATTCTTGTTAGGATTTGGGCTGGCCACTTTGAGTCTTAATAGGAATAGACTTGTGATAGGAAACCTAGTCGCGATAGGAGTTCTATTACTAGTTGGAAAAGGGCTGAAACCTTGCGGCACCTATATAAATAGGACGCGTGAGGGGGAGTTGTTGGGCATGTATTGTTGTTGATGGTTTATTAATAATAATACTGAGTCTTCTCCCAATTACTTCTCTTGCTTTATTATTCTCTTGGTTCTCTCTTTTGTGTGTTTGCGTGTGTAGGCTTACAAGTTAAGGGACGATCTTGCTTGTGCCGCACGGTGAGAGTGTGCATCCGCTGCGCCACACTCTTGGTCCATGACAAATTGGCCCTTAAGAGGCCAATTGGTGCGCCTGGTGCCAAAATTGCCCCTACTGGTGGCCAATTGGTCCTTCCAGTGCTTCATAGGCCTGGACAGGGCAACCTAGTGCTTGTAGGTCTAACAAGTGCCAAAGAAATGTGCTAATACACTTGGTTAGGGAAGATGGCTAGGGCTGGCACGCCAATGCACGCATTGGTGCCAACCAATTGGCCTAACTGTGTGTAGGCTAACTTGTATAAGTTTGTACTTGAAGCTTTGTGTTATTATGTCTTTTATTGATGGTTATATATTTGTGGCAGGTGCTAGAAACCCAGGAGCACCAAAGGAAGGGGAAGGGCCTAGTGAGGCCTAAATCTGAGTAAGTTTGGTTGCATACTTGTGTGATGGCTGTGATGTTTAATGGCTTGGTGGATGACCCAATTTCCTATTGTGATGGCACCTATGGTGCAATATGAGATGTTCATTGATATGCCTTGGCTTGAGATGAGTCCGATATTTGGGCTGTCCATTACATGCTTCCCATTTGCATCATGGCATTTACATAAGATGGTATAAAATGGTGAACCTTGCAGTGCTCCTAGGCTGCTTGGTCAGTGTGATGATCGGTGTGTTGTGCCTGGCGCCAAGTACGGTTCTGGTGGCCAATCGGTTATGCCTCGTACGTGAGGTTGAGGGTTAAGGAGAAAAACATTGGCAGGGCCACCAGACCAAGCAGGTAGGTGTCACGCCCCCACAAGCGTAACCGGCCAGGTCCCTAGAGCAACTAGCGTGCCAACAGGCACCCTCAGGCCTTACAAACAAAATGGCAGAAGTCTAAGACTTCGGCCATGTAAATAACGTTAAGTCGCACACGCTAGGGTAAAAAAAAACACAGATTGCAAACATTATTCGCACACCTTCATACATAAGAGGCAACCATACTGTTATCAGTTTTCACTACTTGCATAACCAACATGTTACAAACCATGCCAAGGGCACTATCCAACAAGCCTACATCAATTTGGTTTATAAGTACAAAAAAAAAGTGGAACCTAGCCAAGGTTTGCTTAATACCCATCTCTAAGGATCCCTCCTGTTCGGGTCCTCCCACACCGGCTTACTCCTCTCTCCGAAACCTGAAAGTAAGTTAAGGGAAGGGGGTGAGTTTACAACTCAGTAAGAAAGGAAGTCATGCATGAAATACTCAGAATGCATGCAATGCTGAACATGAGCATCATCAAGTAAATTTCATAGCTTCCCTGCTTCCATCACCCCATTGATAGGGGAACAATGCTCTATGGCGACTATGTAATCAGGCAACAGAGTTTGTATCGATTCTTAGCCAACAGCCCCAAGTACGAGGCATTCTGAGTCATGGGAAGTGCTCATGACTTGCTGCCCAACTACACAGCCCCTAGTAGCCATTGTTTGTACCTGCTTTTAGAACCAAGCCGGCAGTGCCCTTCGCAAGGCTCTCCAACCTGTAATATGACGCACAAAAGTGCCCATTAATCCATTAGTACGTACAAGCCCAGCTTGCACTACCTGTACAATCAACTGGCCAATGATCCACATGATGCATATGTATGCAAATGCAATGCACAACCCCAATTTGTGGGTAGCAACTCAAGCCTTCACATTCAATAATTTCACTAGCACATCATAGCAACAATCAAGCACCCCAAGTGCACTACAAGGCAGCCATGGGCTTTCTGCCCAACACAGAATGCAATCATTAGCATACCAAACATAAATCCCCAACTTACAGAAACTATGCCTCCCTAGGCCTTTCCTCCTTTTGAGGCTCTTTATTATCCCTGCCATATACGCAACTACACTTCAGTCATAAGCACAATAGTCATGGTTAACTAGTAAACACATGAAACACACATCTTGTGCACTTGGCGCACCAATTGGCCAACTCTAGGCCAACTGGGCATCCCTTGGTGCACTAACACACACATAGCGTATCATTAATTTCCCCTAAGCCACCAGAATCCCCTTGCCCGGGCTAATTAGTTTCCCTCAGAACCAATTATGCACCAGCAAGGTTAATAGGCTGCCATGGTGCTAATTACTTGCACTGAGCAGCTTGTTGCCATGGAAGGTCAATTCCGCACCAAACCCTCAAGAATTCTACCTCCACTAACCTTCCAAGTTCCTATTCTTCCTAGTCCCTTCAACCCTCAAAATCCTCTAAGCCCTCCTGGTCACCACGAATTTGGGCAGCAGAATGAGGGACTTGAGGTGCTTGCTCCCTTTTTGTTGCCTTGGCAAGCAGGTGACTAAGCAGCCACTTGCAAGCCCAGCAACTTTGGTGGCGACACCTCCTGCTTGCCCTCTAGCTTACCCAGCAGGTTTGGTGGCAGCTGCTCTAGCTCCCTTGCCACCTCCTGCTTAGGCCTGCAGCTTGGTGGCAGCACCTCATGCTTCTTTGCCACCTCCAGCTTGGGCCCTTTTAACCAGCCAGCACAAATTTATTACCTTCACTAACTTTCACCTTCAGTAACTTCACCACACACTTAGTAACTCCTGATTGGCTGCGCCCTTTTGGGCAAAGGGTGCTGCTCTTGGCGTGCCAATGGCACCAACATGTGCCAATTGCACACCAACAACATACACAGTCCAAACCCACATTACATTATACACGGGGCCTCACATCACCTTCCCCTTATAAGAAATTCGTCCGCGAATGTTACCTGTGAACAAATGCAGATATTTGTCTAACCTCTCCTTCTTGGATTCCCAAGTGACCTCTCTTCCTGTGGGATCTTCCCATTCAACTTTAACCGAAGTCACCTCCTTGTTGCGCTTCTTACGTACTTGGGTGTCAACTATTCTCACGGGCTGTGCCTTATAGGTCAGCTCTTCCCCCAATTGTACTTCTTGCGGTGCCAATACGTGTGAAGGGTCAGGTACATATTTACATAACATTGACACAAGATATACTGGATGGAATTGAGACATGTTTGGTGGTAATGCAAGCTGATATGCTACCGGGCCAATCCTCTCCAGTACCTTAAAGGGTCCTAAAAATCGGGGACTCAGTTTCTCCTTTTTACCAAAACGTACCACACCCTTAGTTGGTGAGACCTTCAAGAAAACCATATCACCAACAAAAAATTCCAAGTCCCGTCTCCGATTATCTGCATAAGATTTCTGCCTACTTTGTGCTGCAGAAAGATTATCTCGTGCCACCTTTACTTTTTCTGCAGTTAATTCCACAATTTCTGGGCCTAACAGTTTTCTTACACCTACTTCATCCCAACAAACGGGTGTGCGGCATCTTCGACCATACAATACTTCGTACGGTGCCATGCCAATGCTGGACTGATAACTATTATTATAAGAAAATTCCACAAGTGACAAGTATTTGTTCCAGCTACCTCCATAACTTTGCACACTAGCCCTCAACATGTCTTCTAAAATTTGGATTACTCTTTCACTTTGGCCATCAGTTTGTGGATGGAATGTCGTGCTTAGATCAAGCTTTGTACCCATTGCTTCCTGAAAATTCTGCCAAAACTTAGATGTGAATTGGGGACCTCGATCCGATACAATAGACACAGGTACACCATGCAATCTCACGATCTCATCAATAAAAACTTGGGCCAACTTAGTGAAGTTGTAGGTTGTTTTCACTGGTAAGAAGTGGGCAGATTTGGTCAGTCTGTCCACAATAACCCAAATAGAATCAAACCCGCCAGTAGTTTTCGGCAATCCACTAACAAAGTCCATAGCAACCCTTTCCCACTTCCACTCTGGAACGGGCAAAGGCTGCAGCAAACCAGGTACCTTTTGGTGCTCTCCTTTAACCTGTTGGCAGGTTAGACACTTAGCAACATATTCAGCCACATCCCTTTTCATGTTGTTCCACCAGTAATGTTGTTTAAGATCACGGTACATTTTAGTGGAACCTGGGTGCGTGGTATAACGAGACTGATGAGCCTCATCCATAAGCTTACTGCGGAGATTACCATTTTCAGGAACATAAACTCGGGTACCAAACTTCAGAATACCATCATCAGATACTACAAATCCCGCTAATTCACCTTTGCTGGCTTTTTCCTTCCAAACTTTTGTTTCACCATCCTCCTCCTGCGCCTTAGCAATTCCACCGATCAAAGTGGGTCGCACTTGATAGTGAGCCAAAAGTGCACCCGTTTCAGAAACTTCAAATTGCAATCCTTCATCAAGCAACTTGTGCCAATCCGCTACAGCAGACCTTCTGGTCATACTCAAATGTGCAAGACTGCCCATTGATTTCTGACTCAACGCATCTGCCACTACATTAGCCTTTCCCGGGTGATATTTGATCACACAATCATAATCTTTGAGTAGCTCAACCCATCTACATGTTTAAGATTCAAATCCAGCTGTTCAAAGATATACTTCAAACTTTTGTGGTCTGTGTAGATTTCACATGGCTCCCCATAAAGATAATGGTGCCAAATTTTTAATGCAAAAATCACTACTGCCATCTCAAGGTCGTGTACTGGGTAATTCTCTTCGTTTTTCTTAAGTTTTCGGGACGCATATGCTATTACTTTCCCATACTGCATTAATACACAACCCAAACCAACCCTTGAAGCATCACAATATACAGTGAATGTCCCATTCTCCATAGGCAACTCAAGAATTGGTGCGGTTGTTATTCTACGTTTCAGTTCCTGGAAGCTCCTTTCACACTCTTTCGTCCATATAAATTGCACCTTCTTTTGTGTGAGCTTAGTTAATGGGGCAGCAATGCTAGAGAAACCATTCACAAACCGTCGGTAATACCCGGCTAACCCAAGAAAACTTCGCACCTCAGTTACATTAGTTGGTCTTGGCCAATTCACAATGGCCTCAACCTTCTGTGGGTCTACTCCAACACCTCCTTCAGAGACAACATGCCCTAGAAACGATACACTTTCCAGCCAAAATTCGCATTTTGAAAACTTGGCATACAACTTCTCCTTCCGCAAGGTCTGCAACACCATCCGTAAGTGCATCTCATGTTCCTTTTTACTTTTGGAATACACCAGTATGTCATCAATAAAAACAATCACGAACTTATCTAGAAACTGTTTGAAAACTCGATTCATCAAGTCCATAAAAGCTGCTGGAGCATTAGTTAACCCAAACGGCATAACCAAGAATTCATAGTGGCCATATTGGGATCTAAATGCTGTCTTTGGTACATCCTCAGCCTTGATCTTCAGCTGATGGTAACCAGACCTTAAGTCGATTTTTGAGAAGTACTTAGCACCCTGCAACTGGTCAAACAAATCATCTATGCGGGGCAAAGGGTACTTATTTCGTACGGTCAGCCTATTCAACTGTCGGTAGTCAATACAAAGCCTCATTAAACCATCCTTTTTCTTTACAAATAACACTGGTGCGCCCCACGGAGACACACTAGGCCTGATGAACCCCTTATCCAACAAATCCTACAATTGTTTCTTCAATTCCCGTAACTCTGCCGGTGCCATCCGGTATGATGTTATGGACACAGGTTCTGCCCCAGGTATTAATTCAATACCAAACTCTATTTCCCAATCAGATGGCAGTCCGACTAAGTCATCCGGAAATACATCAGGAAATTCATTGACAATAGGAACTTGTTCAACAGATTTACCCAGCTCACTTACACTGTGCACCGAAGCCAAATACAAACACTCAGCTGATAATGCTAACTTTGTTGCCTTTGCAGCAGAAATGAATTCAGGCAAGGATTTCACAAATTTCCCTTGGAAAACAAATTCTGCTTCACCAAGTGGTTTAAACTTAACCCGCTTATTTGCACAATCTACCTGTGCTCCATACCTTGACAACCAATCCATCCCCAAAATAACATCAAATTCAGCCATAGGTAACAACATCAAATCTGCAAGCAAATTACGCCCAACAATGCACACATCACAATCCCAATACACATTCTCCACACATACTCGGTCATCAAGAGGGGTATATACAACCATCGGGGTATCTAACTTAGATGGAATTTTGGAGAAATACTTGGCAAAATGCAAATTAACAAATGAATGTGTGCAACCAGTATCAATTAAAGAAAGTGTCGGGCAAGAGCAAACTTTTAGTATACCTGTTACAACAGTGTTCGATGCCTTAGCATCCTCTTGGGTCAGGTAGAAAACACGGGCCTGCCCTGGCTCGATTGTGTTTGCCCCGATCCTCTACCACCTCCACCTCGTCCCATGTTACCCCTGCCACGGGACATGGTCTGACAGTTAGTGTAATATGCCCAAAAGCCAATCATGGATGATTATTTGTTGTCATGTATACACATTAAGGTTATTCCATTAAGTATCGTTTATGAGATAAACGCTTGCATATACTTATAACCCTAGAATATTTCATATTCTTAAATGTCCCTAGTCGGTTATTATTACGGATGGGTTGTAATAATAAGTTAAGACTAGCGTATGTTGAGAATTGCATATGTGATATGAATTCTACATATGGGTACAAGTTGGAGAACTTGTGGACTGGACCGACCCACATAAGAACCCTACATGGAACGTTATATGTATGTCGTTAGTGGTTCTTATAGATGTATTGTCCTTTGACCTGAGATCGTCAAGGTACCCAACATATGAGTCATGTACTTTAATATTATTCCTAGTCATCCGTAACTGGGTGGACATAAGGGTAATCATTGG
>JAKUCV010007168.1:0-13458 GCA_028386065.3 Turnera subulata
GACGCACACAGTAGGGGCCCTGAATAATAAATTATAATAAGAAAACTTAACACACAACAGATGGAGAATAATGAACTGTTTGCTTGGTTGGTTTGGCATGTTAGTACTGGTTGTTGTATGTTTGCTTACTTGTCTTGTTGCTCTTCTTTCCTTTCGGATTTGATCTGCACACTCTCATAATTAGACTTATATTGCTCACTGAGTAGGCGACTCACATAATCGCCAACGTTGTTTTTCAGACTTTAGATAGCGTGCAGTCACTTTCCATCCTTCCAGAGTACGGACGTGGTTTTCTCAGCAGGTAGCTGTGCTTGATCTCCCGGTTGGATCCATAGAGTCGGCATGCATGTTGTTTTGTTTCTCTTATTTTTACTCCGTTTGTTTCTTCCGCTGCATTGAATTTTCATTGAGATGTCATTATTGATTTTGGGTTACATTATCGGCGGGTTGCCGGGTTTATGTATTGATGATGTTTCGGCAGGATGCCGGGTTGTCTTGTGGCTTGTTAAGCCGGATTGTTTTGTTCTTTATGACATCTCGTTTTCATTAAGAATTTTGGATCATGTTGTTGATATTGGATTTCGTGTCCCGGGTTACAGGGGTATTTTGGTAATTTCCTTTATTTAAGTATTTTATTTGTAAAATTGGGACACGGGTGTTTCAGCATGTCCTGGTAAGTCTCATAGACCTTGCATCCCATGACTGTCTGGATACCAGATCGAAGACCATCCCAGAAACGTTTACATCTGGCCTCCGGAGTAGCTACAAACTCACCGGCGTAGATGGACAAGCGGTTGAACTTGATCTCATACTCATTGACCGTCTGGTATAGTCCCAGTTGCAATCCCAGAAACTCTCGCCTCAGCTGATCCTGGTATACTTCAGAAACAAACTTCCTTCGGAATATCTCCATGAACTGATTCCATGGCATAACGATAGGTGTCGGCAAGTCCCTGGTGGTAGACTCCCACCAATCAACGGCATCTCCCCGGAACATGGCAGCGGCGTACCTGGCGCACCTGTCATTCCTGCATGTCAGCCTCAATATAACCCGATTCATCTGTCTGAGCCAACGGTCAGCATCCTGTGGTGTAGTGACATCAGTAAAAACCTCAGCCCCAAGCTTTTCCAGCTTCATATACACCGGATCCTCAACAGGTCCCTGGTTTTCCTGTTCCCGAGCTTCCACAGCTGCGATACGGGCATCTTTGGCATCTTGCCTTTGCAGAATCTGAGTTACCACGTTTAACATCTGCGTAGGGTCTCCCAAAGGAACATTCGCAGGGTGTTCCGGACCTCCCGCAACTTGCTGCGGTTGATCCACCGATACCTGGTCGTCATCCAGGTGAACTCCAGCATGCTGATTCCCTCCAATCGGATCCATTCGTACCTATATGAGAATGTATGTATGGATGTCATGTCATGTCAAATCTTATGCACAAACAAACAGTCAAGTAACCACAGTTATGTCCCTAATGACCTACTGCCCGCTCCGCTACCAAACTGAAGCGCCCCGACCCGTATTTACCGTGATACAGTAAACACGTGCCGAAACTATTCTTATTGATAGAACAGACAGTACATCATAGTCAAAATACTACACAGTAAATCCAAATACATCATAAACATCATCCGTCTCCCATATACGGAAACCATTATTCAATTCAAACGCAGTGCTCAACAGCAGCAACAGATAGTATCAGTAATATACATATCACAGGTAAAAAGCAACACACCAACATATATCACACAGCAGCGGAAGACTTGTATGCACATGCAGCGGAGGTATGGATCCGGAGTCAGGTGGAGAAGAAAGCACCAGCCATCGAACAACGTACCTGAACTACGAAAAAACTTACCCTACGGGATGAAACCCCGCAGGCGAGGGGTGAGTCCGAAGTACTCACCGACGAAGGATAAACAGTGATATGCAAGCAACCGTAATACTTAAAGCAATCACAGACAAGCAACAACATATGTCAACAACTGAGCCAAGGCCAAAAGAATGTTTATTACTATTACCAATTTTATTTTCCGGGCCCCCACCACTGGACAAGCTAGGGTCGTACCTGGTTATCAATTAATTCCGGATGCTAGGTCAAAAACCAATCCACATCTCAAAACCCAGATATTTGGTATATCCAAACCACTGGGTATTCGGTATACCCCAACCTTAGGCAACAACATGCCAACCGGATATTCGGCATATCCGAGCCACTGGGTATTTGGTATACCCTAACCACAGGCAAAAAGCCAAACAGATATTCGGCATATCCGAGCCACTGGGTATTTGGTATACCCTAACCACAGGCAACAAGCCAACAAACCAAGTAACCGACCATAGCATCCCAAAATTAATTTCCAACCATCGGGTCGTACCACTACTTTCCACATGACAATTATAACAACATCTCAAATCAATTCCAATTCCAATTCCATATTCCAATTCCTTTTTCTCAATTTCCACAGTCAATAGTTCAACATCAATCTCAGCATTTTATCCACAGAATCAATATCACAGTCCAAAAGCAACAATAATAACCACAGCAGATACACAGCCAACAATCAACAAACCAGCAGTTCAATCGAACAACAAAGCACACAAGGTATTACAGGCAACATAACAAGGGTTATCCATCCTCACCTTAGCCGATTACTCAATTTTGGAATTGTCCAGCAAGTTCCAAGTCCGGTTCCTCAGCAAATTGCTCGTTATCAACTCCAATATCAATCAAATAATATGCACACATAAGATGGTATGCAAATGCCATGCTAATACTGTATACCGGAAACTAAATATAAACTCGGCTCGGTTACTCCCCCGGATTAATTTTCCATTATTATCATCATTCACCATTTATTTCACGTACCAAAATACTATTCCATATTTACTCCTATACCCGGGTATTATTCTGATATTTTATTACCTTGATAATACCCTTTCCAAAATTATTCCATAAGTATGTACTTTCCAAAATATTATTTCTTCAAGTTATTATTTTATTCCCATATGTTATATACCATATATATTTTTTCCAAGTTAATTTCCTCTCCATTATTTTTTTTTTCAGATTTAATTCTCTCTCTCTTCTTTTTTTTTTAATTAAATCGGACTGGGCTTGAATGGTACTGTTTAGCCTATTGCACAGTGCCCAGAAGGCCCATGCAGCAAGCCCAACAAACCAAACAGCCAAGCCCAGCGAGTCAAACAGCCCAACGAACCAACCAAAGCCCAGCTCATGCAACCAAGCCCAACCAAACATCCAATTCAGCCCAACATTCCACAAACCTAGCTCTCCAACCCGTTACCAACACGGGTCAACTGTGACCCGAACCCTCAAAACCGGGTCACAGCTCACCTTCAATCTTGTAGGGGCGGCGGCGTCACGGAACGGCGAGCAACGAAGCGGCGGCTACACGGCGAGACGCTGGGCGACGAGCTGCAGGCTGGAGCAACATGGCGGCGGCGTGTCGCGACGAAGGGAAAGACACGAGCTCTTCAGCGTCGGATCTGCAGGCTCGGCGACGGGCTCCTCGGCGACAAGGCGAAGGCGACAACTCGGGGTGGAGGAAGAGGAAGGAGAAGCAGGGGTCGCGGTGGCCGGCGAGGAGAAGAGGAAGGAGGAGGAGGGTGTTCTTGGTGGTGGTGTTGACTCGGCGGCGGCGGTAGCAGGTGGCAGCAGTGGTGTCTCGTGGTGGCGTGGTGAAGGAAAAGAAAAGAAAAGATGATAGGGAAGGGGTGGTGACGTGGCCTGGGTGGTGTGTGTGTGTTTAATGTTTTTTTTTTCTTTCTTTCCTTTCTGGTTTCAAAGGAGAAGGCTGGCAGAGGTGATTTACAGGTGATAATTTGCAGAGGTGAAGGCGATGGTGATGTGCATGGTGGCAGAAGAAATATATTAGTTTTATAGGAAACAAAATCTCTGGTAAGTCACAAGTATAATAGGTAGTTCACAGGTTGAATAGGGATTGGCGGCTGAATAATTGAACTTCAATTATGCAGTTACTATGCTGCATGTGAAGTGTGACCCACGTGGACCAGAAAATATCCGGTATACCCACTTATCTTTATTTCTGGTCCGTTAAATCGGGGATAAACCCGGTTTTTCCTAAGATTCCCGGACCCGGAAAAACCCAACTTTGGTCCGTAAAATCCGCAGAAAAATCTCGAACGTGGAACAATGCTCGGTTTCGGAATCCAACGCTCGATTTACCATAATTTAATTACCCAAGATTAAAAATCAGTGGTAAATTACTGTAAATTAACTTAAACAGTCCAGGTAAATTACTATAAATTTACCTGGGCTGTTACAATAAAAGTGATGTTGATTTAATATTGTTATTATTATTAATACTTAGTCGAAATATTTTTATGTATACACTTAATTATAATAAAAAATTATATGGCATTGCTTGACATGTTGTTTATTATTATTAATACCTACTGGCAATATTTTTCTATACACATTTAATTATAATAAGAAACTACATGTCATTCACTATTGTGTGACATATTGTTTAATGAAGTGAGAATAAAATATTAATTAACTAATTAAGGGTAAAATTAGTCAATTTGTTGGCTTTTCTAGTCGGTGCTTTTGTATAGTATGTATACATTGTTGCCCGGGGGGGGGGCGGTGGGGGATTGAATTAGGCTTTAAGCTTTTTCGGACAGAAAGAATTGGTTTCTACGATACCAAATCTTTTAAGCATTTAGCGAGTATGTGAAGCAAGAAAGCGAGTAGAGTAAAGGTTTCTCCCTTTAGGATTTCAAACTCTCACTATCCTTAGATTTTTGCGGGTTCAACCTCAACCTTTACAAACACAAGCTTTTCTAGGCTAAGCTCAAACCTTTACAAGCTTTTCCCAGGCTAAGCTCTAGCCTACCCTCAAATCTAATCCTAGACTTGAGTACCCAACAAATCTAATCCAAGACTTGCTTACAAATTGCCCTTTGAATGTGTTTTACAAAGTACACAGAAAAACCAGATCAGAAAACCACGATTTTTAGCACAAGTCTATACTCAGATTTTTGCGCAATAGCTGGGATGACTTCACAGAGGTGTAATGGACCCCTTTTATAGAATCTGCGTATGGGGAAAAGCAGCTGCAATGAATCTTTGTACTCCTAGTTGACTTCAGTTCATTAAATCTTCAGCTTGGTACCGTTGCACCATGTCAATTCCTTGGTTGCAGAGAATTACCAAATTTGGAAAGTTTGGACCACCTTCTTGAGTTGAGTAGGAGTTAGGTGGGAAAGTCTTCTACACTTCAATGATGTCTTCCCTCTTACTTGTTCATCAGTTTAGACCGTTGGAAGTGGGCTTTAATTGCCCGGAAAACCACACGCAACTTGCACAAAAGGTTGAAAGTGACAGCTCGCAGATATGGTTCCAACAAAAACCATCTGGAGTGTTTTGAGACATGGTTTCAGCAAAAATCATAATTCCTCCTGTAAGCTGAAATCAACACAAGAAAGACTAAAAGCATACTTGTAATTTGTTAGCCATCAAAACCAATCATGACCCTTTAACAAAACATGGTTAATCTACTAATCATCATTAAAAAGTGATTAGCTCAATTTTTGGTCAACAATCTCTCCTTTTTTTCTGATGACAAATCCGTGTTGATTTCATTTAAAACAAAGGTTAAAAATATTTTCATTCAACTTCAAAAGCTCCCCCAGTTTTGTTGCTCCCCCTTTCAAAAACATTTTTGTAATTCAACAGGGATAAGTTTTTGAAAAATAATTTAAGACATTCCTTGTGAATTTTATCTTGGCATACTTAGCCAACAAACTCCCCCGTTGGTTTCCGATTTCTGCATAAGAGATTAGGCGAATGTACAGAGAAATACGGAGTAGCACAACATTCAACATAGTAACTTTTGGTTTTTAACAGAAACCAAATCGCAGTTATAAATGTGGTTTTTTATAGAAACCATATTTCCTGTTTCCACACTTCCTGCACAAAACTTAATTAGATTGATCAAAGGTAGGTAAGCTTTTAGCTACAACCATATTGTTCATATCAACATAAGATCAATCAACTGATTCTCCGTATCATATTCCTTGCATAATCACGATTCTGGTTTTTCCATATCCATACTTGTTCCTGCATAATAAATCAACAACACAATTTTTCCCCCTTTTGGCATTAGCAGAAAAGATACACAAGTATATGACAGAGCAAAGATCATACTAAGTTTTCATAAGAGCAATATTCAAAATTTAAACCCAATATATCTAATTTTCTCGCATGCCAACTGAGGTTTGGGTTAAACATTTAAATTCTGATTTTCTCCAATATTATTTCCCAACTGAGGTGTTTGGCTATTAACCCTAAATCTTAATTTCTAATAGGATGAGATGAGGATGGTTTCATATATTGTCATCTTTACATATATGCACCCAATGTTCTTGGTAGAATGGCAAAACAAGTTTAAGAAGCACGATGTTTACCTCTCTAGTTTAAACTCTATCCAAAATTTCTTTAACCCAAAATATCCAAAATTGGGTTATTGGGTTTAAATGTTTGGATATAGACCACACGCTATAGCCAAGCAATATCCAAAATTTCTTTAACCCAGCAGCCGCCATCACTTTAAATGTTGAGGTTCTGAGTCTTAAGATTAAATAACAACCAAATTGGCATGCGAGAAAATCAGAATTTAAATTTTGTTCAACGAATGTAGCATTCAGTTTAGGAAAGTTCGATCATATTTTTTAGATGAACTTCGAGAACTCAATTAGTTTACAACGGAAAACAAAATGTAGTATTAAGTAGATGTACGAACCCATTCTCTAGTAGGATAGCATAAACAGCCGAATGGTCTCGGCTTCGTTCCATGGGCTTGTATGTTCTTCAAACCCAACTTCAAGACGGGTGGGGTTTAGGTGCTAATAAGCGAAGAGGCATAAATATTCTTGCATACCAACTAGCGAACTACGCGGACTACTGCCTTTTAGAGATTCTTTTCCGATTCTAATGTTCTAGTTCTATATTCCCTCCAATGAAAAGGCCTCCTAATTGCCATTTTTATCTCCTCCGAAAGCAATAAACAACATGATTGCAGAAATTTTAACACCGAGTGAGAATCAATATTTGTATACAACTAAGTTGACAACTACAAATCCCATAAATTCCCTCAACTTTAACCGTTTGGTATCAAATCCAAATTGGAATTGAATTCAATTCATTAGAAATTTAGAATTTGAATTCATTATGAAATCAATTCCCATGTTTGGTATAATTTTAATAATGAGGAATTGAATTCAATTCTTATGTTTGGTATAAATTAAATCATCATCAATTGAATTGAAGTTCTTTTTGATTCTTTGGAATTGGAATTTATTTGGAATTCCAAATCCCACCGTTTTCACTCGGATTTAAAATATTAACAAAATATTGATCCAAAAATAAAAAATAGAATTCAATCCACATTTAGCCCGTTTGGTATCATGGAATTGAGTTCAATTCCTTAGTTTGGTATAACTCTACTTAACTTAAAATAGGAATTGAATTCTAATTTTTATTTTTAGATCAATATTTTGGTAGTATTTCAAATCCAAGCAAAACCTATGGGATTTGGAATTCAATTCAATTGAAAAAGTATTGGTATGTCTAAATGACAAAAATAACCCTATATTCTTATTTTAATTTTTTTTAGCAAAAGGACAACTTAAGTAATTTTAGCAATTCAATTGATAATTTGATTTATACCAAACATTGGAATTGAATTCAATTCCTCATTTTTAAAAAGTATACCAAACATGGAAATTGATTTCATAATGAATTCAAATTCTAAATTTTTAATGATTTGAATTCAATACTAATTCTAAATTGATACCAAACAGATTAAAAAGTTTAGTAGAATTATATACCAAGCAAAGAATTGATTTCAATTCCCGCATACCAAACGGGCTAAGAATTTATGTAGCACATTGATTGCCCCTGAAGATAGTAAGAATCCTTGTATTTTCTGCCACTTCCAATATGGATTCCGTTACGAATCCAGTCCTCCAGTGTACCCACGCATCCCGACCAAAATCAAGAATCCCAAGGATCTGTTAAGCCAAAGAATAAAAAATAGGTGAATGCTTCGGTGCTGCCCCTTAAAAGGTTGATTTTGGTCCCAAGAACCTTATTTTTTTCCCAAATTAAAAGGTTTAAACAAATTTCAAATCCCTAACCCTATTCCTCTTCAATCATCTCTCCTTCCCCCTCAATCTCCATATGTTGATTTTAAACAAATTTCAAATCCCTAACCCTAGGTGAATGCTCCCGTGTACCCATACATACCCTATATGTTGTGTTTTAATAGGGCCACTTGGCATGGTTTTTTCCACTTTGGAAAATCAAAAATCTTTTTAAATAAACACAGTTTCTTTTTATTAGGCTCCTAATCTTTTTTAAGTTACAAAATATACCCCGACTTTCCTTCCACATCAATAGCGTTGTTTCTACGATTCCGTTAAAAAGAAAAACTCACGGATTAAAACAGAACCTTGTTTTTTTCCCAAATTAAAAGGTTTAAACAAATTTCAAATCCCTAACCCTATTCCTCTTCAATCATCTCTCCTTCCCCCTCAATCTCCTCTCCTCACCTCATAGTCAGACAGCACAATCGGCCATGATATCACCTCCTCCCCACCCAGAGCTTAGCCTTTGCAAGCAAAGACATCATCTGCAGCCATTCAAATGGTTCAAGAATGATGGACATAACAGTACTGATTTTTGCATCATTCTCTGGTGATGGCTAAAGGCTAATTTTCTCTATAATGGATGTGGGCTCTGTGGTGGATTCTATGGAAGGTTTGAGTACTAGTTTTGTGTTTCGAGGGGATCCATGTTTTGGATTTGCAAGAGACAATATTCATGAAAATGATACACTGCAGAAAAGGGAGAGGAAGAACACCTGCAAGCCCTGAAAAAAAAAAAAATGGTAGCTTCAGCGTGCAGGGCAGAGAGGAAAAATCAACAATATATACTAAATTTCTTTTGCAATTTGCAACATCAATGTATTGACTTCAAATTTCGGAAAAGGGTTTAAATTTCTTTTCTTTTTTTTTTTTAAAGAAATGGGTTCAAGCAGCCAACTCTGCTCTGAAATTTTTCATTCCATGGCTTGATCCATGCGTAATTTCAATATACAAATTTTCTGAATCTGCTCATCAAACTAGTTGTCTCTCTTTGATTCTTTTAATATTGGATTTGGTAATGACTCTTGCCAAGACTCTTACAATACTTGGACCAACTGAAAATTGTATTATCACATTTCAATCTTTATTGTTCTAGTCCCAAAGTTCCTATTATCCTGGCCCTTTGTTCATCTGCAGCAGATATTAAGTCATCTTTGAAAACCTCATCTTAAGATTCTTAATATTCATTCTTAATATTCCTTTGTTGATTTTTGATGTGGTAAGTAAACTTTAACCTGATCCGATATGCAGAGCAATAGAAAGTTTTCTAGATTAGTTGTAATGTAAAGAAATTATATCTGCAGAGCAACTGTTTTTTATCTTTAGAACAAATTGTCTTGATATTCTATTTTGCTCATCCTGAAAGTAAAGAATGGTTATTTTGTCAGAAACAAAAAGGCCCACTAGCACTACTGAATCTGGTTGCTCGTCGTGAGTTATTTCCTTTTAACGAAATTGCAAACAACGTTCGATGGAGTGGGAGGAATGATAAGGTCTATCTTGTAATTTTAGAAAGATAAGGGACCTAATAAAAGAAAAATTTGTTCATTTTAAAAAGAGTTTTAAATTTTTTAAGTGGAAAAACCATGCCAAGTGGGCCTATTAAAATACAACATATGGGGGATGAATGGGTGCATACCCTTTAAGGGGCAGCACCGAAGCATTTGGCTAAAAAATATATATGTAAAAAGAGGTAAATTCTTTTGAGAATAGAGGCAAAATCATGGTAAGGAAATTGAAAACAAACAAAAACCATTCATTCAGATTGAGATCCAAGAAAAATAGCAGAAATCTTCACTAACCTCAACAGTATCACTGCAACAAGGCAACATTCACATATGAGACAGTCATTAATGTGGAAGAACCAAGTGATTGTGGGCTGAATAACGTTCTATCAAGATACGCCTTTTTAATGCTTACGTCAAAGAAGGGCATTTTAAACCTGAACGGTCCATATAACTCTTTTTATGCTTACTGAGTTGATGGGCTTTCCTCCATCGCGATGCAGATGAAAAAGTAAAGGAATTTGGATGGTCAGAGAATGTCACTCCTCCAAGTCGAAACTCAATGACAGTGCTGCATCCACTACTTTGCAAGGTTCAAAGTGAAATGCTAACAGCAATGCATCAAACCTTGCAAGAAATTTAATTGCCGGAACCTATCGCTTTGTACAGTTGATGTGCTACAATAACTGATTCAGAGATCTCCATTTTGGGTCTTCGGGAAATGATATGACCAGAGTTTCTCATAGGTGAACAATACCACAACCCAAAGAGGAAACAAATGTCAATTATGGCATGCTTTTCCCTTGTTGCTCAAGATTTTGGACCTTCTTGAAAACGTTTCTGACAAGGCTCATTATAAGCATAGAACATACTCATAACAGACCGAGACATTTTGTTCTTGACTGCTAAATGCAAAAGTGTACGAACCTCTCTTCTACAGCAGGAATAAGACCAGCTGTCAAAGCCACACCACCGATCTAGAGAACAAAATTTTGTCAATTCTCCAGGCTATAAGTGTTAGGTAATACAATGACATAGCAAATCTTGCTACCAAAACTCACCAATTGTATGCTGCAAAACAATTTTCTTTGGAGATCTATACGACCTGTTAGTACAATACCAAATCGTGTTAAGCATCAAACAGCATTAACAAACAACCATAATGATAAGCATGCAAATTTACCCGTTGAAAGGATGCTGCTGGAAATAGCTTCTGCAAGGCCAACCTTTTCTTCTTTCTTCGGCTTCGCAGAGAATACTGGGTAGTTTTCCCACATTGGTAATCCAACATTGAAGGCAGGAAATAGGCCATCTGATACATCGGGCCTTCTAGCTAGAATATTCCATATGCCACCTGTCCTCCAGCATATCCTCACAGTCATGGAACCTAGTGATGCAAATCATTATTTCACAACAGACTAATTTTGAACAGTCATTTCATTGGTGCAGGGCAAGAAGAGAGGGGAAGCAAGAAAAACTGAATTGATATTCCCACCAAGAACGAGGTGGCGGAGGATACACATCTGGAACCAAAAGCATGGGGTAGACGTACTAGACCCATAGGAGGCACCCGTTATACGAACCATAGCTCTGTACAGCTAAACACCATGCAAGCCAAGCACAAATACACAAGTTTTAGAAACAAGAGACACACGTTAAGTGCAGGTACCCTAGTCTTATGAGATCCAGCTGACATGCCATCCTCATAAGAATGAACTATGGAAACAGCTTCGACCTCCCCCTCTTGTAAAGCCGAAAGTTAGTTAGAAGATACAATGACAAATATAAACAATCCTATTAATTAATAATATGCTCTAACTGTTAGGTAATACCAGCTCCAACGCTAAAGAAGACGGGGTTCAAGATTTATCAACTGTTAGAACATTGCCATAGGAACCTTTCATAACCAATACTTTTTGGTAGATTACTTCATTATAGTGGGGAACCACAAAAAGGTCCACAGTGAACTTCCAGGTATCAAGCACCAGGGCCTTATCAAGAGCATGACATAGCTATGAATACAGGTGTACAACTGTAGGTTCTACAAGGAGAAGCCAAGAGTGCTACAATGAAAGCTCCAGCTCTACCTATAAGACTGGCACTCTGAGTTGCTATATGGAGAAAAAAAGAATGCCACAAGAAAGGCGCATGCATTTATCTAAGAGATCGGCACAGGCTCATATAAAAAATAGCTTCAATATATTTCATGTTTGAAGGTTTATATTTCTCATGGTTTCCCGAGCAAGAACAAAGAAGAAAGACAGAAGTGTTAGATATATATACACGTCGAATTTCAAGGTTCATCAAACAGTGCACATTTTCTGGATAAGTAACAGATTTTCAAGGATTACAGTCTACAGGATAGAACGCTAGTTGGAACTTTTTTGACAGCCACAGTGGTAGAGAATGACGCTAGAACAGCAGACCTAACAGGCTATCACACAGAATAACAAAACATGCTTCTCTACTGAAAGAATGACACAAGCTCGCATACTAAATACATTAAAGGAGAGAGGATAAGAAAAAAATAACTCACCTTAATCTCACAATAGGACTCTTTCAGTCTGTTCAACATCAGTAGATCTATTGGCTTTGTTAGCATATCAGTCCGAATTTGGGGCCAAGTTTGATGATGCCGCTGAGTACAAAGAAGGGACCTTGATATATCCTAGAAAGGACGTACGCCAATTAACTTATTGAGAAAAGAAAAGCAATTACTTAGATAGCAATGTCATAACTATAGTACAGAATCTAAAGCAACAAAAAGACCAGGAAAGAAAAAGCTAACAAATGCTAGTCCATAAAAGAGAGACATGAGCACCACATGTAACATCCAACACTAAGATTTCTCTTGTAACATGAAGATTCTTTCAGAAACTATGACAACAACGACTGAAAGCCAATGAACAGTAAAGCATGACCAATGCATGCATGCAGCACTGGAAAATACTCCCTCTGTCCCACCCCAAATATTTTAGAGAACTTTTTTGTCCCATCATCAATACTTTTAGAAAATCAATATAGTACTAGTAACATTTTTCCTAATTCATCCTATCTCCTTACCTCCACTATAATGGTCTGCACTGATTATCTCTTCTCATTACACATAAAAAATCTCTCTTTCTTACAATCAAGCTTCTCTCACCTTTATACCTAGGGATAATTTAGTCAATTGCAATAATTCTTTCTTAAAATTTACCAATTTAATCATTTCTCTTTTTGATCTGGAATGATGTTGTATTGCAAAATCAAAATGCATACATTAGGGTGGGACTACAAAAATTCTGCCCCCCTATCTATCTCAATGAGATTAACTACTCTATCAAGTAGGTGGTGTGTACAAAACGATATTGCCAAAAGGGTACTGTGCTGCTACCTCTGCTAAACAATCAGCAACTATGTTAGATGATCTATATACATGTACAATGTTAACACACCAATCCCTCCTCAAAATATCACGGATTTCCCAAACAATTTCATCAAGAACCATGGTTGGGTCCAAGTCGTTGGTAAGCCATTCCACCACAGCAAGGGCATCAGTTTCCACTTGAAGCCTTCTGCAGTTTAGATTCCATGCCAAGTGCAGGCCATTCAGTATTCCCCATAGCTCCGCTTTTATAGGAACATAGGATCCAAGGTTGCTGCAAAAACCCGAGATCCATCTTGCATTGTGATCTCTTATAACCACACTACTAGAATGCAGCCCTTTACTCTCGGATTTAGCAAGGGATTTTGAGCAATTTGTAACGGATTTTG
>JAKUCV010007169.1:3381-57762 GCA_028386065.3 Turnera subulata
AAAACAGACCCCCAAACGATACTTTTGAAATAGTACGGACCTTATATATGCGATTTACCCTGAAGTAAAATCTAGGAAAATGCATTTAAGATAATTTGGTCATAGTTTACGATGCTTTACGCTGTTTGAGATTCAGATTTGGCGACATTAACCAGGAAATCAGGGGGCATTTTAGCTTGGTGGGCTTTTACGGAGGAACAAACGAGGAGGATGTGTTTCTATAATAGATACAAGAATATTTACTGTGGTAAGGTAAATTATTCAGTGCCCACCGGTTGCCTTGCACCCGTGCAAACTTCACATTAAAATTTTCGCACATTTGATTATTTATGAGCTGAAATAAAAAATTTAGGTAAATCAAATAAATTGGACAAAAATTAAAGACAACAAACACACGACAAAGAACATTAAGATTTAGAGCGGTTTCGCCTAAGCCCTATGAGTATATCCACTACTTAAGGTCCCTTTGAGATTTGCCAAATACACTATATGGTTTCTCTTAAGGTGAACAACCTTTTACAATCTAGTTTTTTCAAAGGATCAAACTAAAACTTTTACAAGAGTTTTTCTCAAGACTCACTCTCTAGCTTTTATAAAAACTAAACCTAAATCTATACCTAAAGCTTTTTACTAAGTGTGAGGATCCTGGCCAAATCAATCCCTTTGGCCACCTCACCTTATCAATTGGAGTTGCCACCCTGATTTTATTACTTAGAAAAATCTGTGAAAAAAACCTTTCAGGGATCACTTCATCTTAGGCAACAACATAAAGGAATTTGATCTAGCGTAGCAGAGGTTGCTGGACTCAGGGGTTCGTCACAGATAGGAAGGTATTAGGCGCCCCACCCGTGTTAGGGCGAAATTTTCTGCAAGGATTGAATTGAATTGCATGTCTTCTAAAAGTGTGCAAATGTGGAAATCAATCACATGAAAAAAAAAATAACTGAAAAAAAAAAAGGATTAGCAAGAGCATATGATTGGGCATAATATAACAAAGGATTAGCAACCGAAATTGGTTAAAAAAAAAAGAGTAAAACAAGCAATGTTTTTAGGCAAATATATATTCAATATTATCCTAGCCAAAAGCCCAAACCATATTTCAGACAATGCTATCGTTTATTTTTCCATACAAGTTTTCAATGGCTAAGTATTCTTGATTCTCAACCAAAATTGTCGCCATGAATTTACAAATCTCTTACGTCTTGATACGAAGGCTTCTTGTATCTTCTTCCTCCTAAAAAATCCAAAGTAAGTCGACATGAATATCTCAACCAGTAAGGGAAATTGTAGTCTAGCGAACAAATAAATTGGGACACCAGCAAGCAACACTACTGGAATGATTACAGAGAGTCTTCCATGGAGCATAATTATGAGTGTAGCAGAAAATGCTATCATCATAGCCACAATAGAGAGGAAAAGGCTGGAAAGACCAAGGATCAACTTTTCGGGCAATGATTGGAGGAAATCATCCTCTGCATAGCGAGATGTGAGGATCCCCAAAAACATTAAAACCGAAGTGGAGGAACTGAAGAGAGAAATTGCATCGGAGATTATAAAAATTAAAAATGTTTTGCTTCTCCGGAATATAGGAAGGCCAGTCTCCTGAACATTGCCTCCTGGAACAGTGAATGCTGCGGTGAACATAATGGTAATAATAAGAGCACCTACTACTGTACTTGAACTTGCTGTCTGTTTCATCCATTGCTCCCCTTCATCCTTTAGCTGCTTGTGACTTTTTGTGAACAGTTGGCGAGCTGTGTCACCATTGGAGTTGGGGTATCCAACATATTTTATTGGCGTGACTCTCTCCACTTCCTGTTGAATTTAGTTTTGTCAAAGAAAATTTTCAAAATATAGTGGATCAATTGCTACTTTACTTATCATATTTGAAGGTAGAAATTGACCTTAAACCACTGTAATTCTCTTTGCATCTGTAGAGCTGCACCAGATATTTTAGCAAGCTGTGCTGCTGGTGGGAGCAGCCCGGCCAAATGGAGCATGGTATTGCCATCATTATCGGAATCAACAGAGATTTCAATCTTAGCATGCTCTCTCCGGACTAAAAATCTAAAAATCTTTTCTTGACGGGACGCTGTTGCCGTCATTATTAAGCTTCTGTCTTGAGAATCTCTTGCATTTATTAGAGAAGGACAAACGTCCAAAATTGCAACGACGATTTCTTTTGTACCATTCTCCACGGCTGAAAATAGTAACTTTTCCACTTCTTCTACTCGTTCGTAGAAATAATCCCCAGTTGATATTTCTTTGCACAAAATGGCTACAATGTCCATAGCATAAGCATGGTTCAACTTCATCTCCTGCATTTCTGTGATTCCTATATTTTTGCAATGATTTTTTTTTAAAAAAAAAAGAAAAAAGAAAAAGAAAGAAGAAGAAATTCCGTGAGGGATGCAAAATTAATTTTTGGAGAAAACGAAGTTGAATCGAAAGCATTGATGGTGATCAAATTATTTGCTCCAGAGACAGCAATTAACTTGTTTCATCTATATGTACGAATATGATTCAACTTACCAAGGAAATAGAGAACATCTGAGACTAGATCGTGCCATTTGCTAATTAATCCTGTACAAATGCAGATGGGTCTAGTCACTTACTTAACTATGTTTAATATCAAGTAATCAGAAAGATAAGTGATCAGGTCTTGAGCTGCTACCTACGTACCTTGTCTCTGTACAGAATAACCTTGGGTATTCTGAGAAATATGGACACCAGAATGTGGTCGTTGTATGGGTATACCTTGCAAGCATGGTTTTAAATTTTAAAATAAGTTTTTTTTGTTTGAAGTATGTAAAAGAAAGGAATTAATTAACGTAGAGGAAATAAAAGCAACACAGAAGAGGGGAATAGTACTAACAGGAATAGATCCATCTGCTCCAAAACCAAAGTTGACACCCACCATAGAATGCAGAAGGTTTCTCTGCCAAGTTAGTTAAGGGGCTCTGATCATCACTTGATAGGCCAAAGCACATACGCGGGCACTTCTGGAGAAGGTCCAAAGCAATATCTGGAAATATATTTTGTAACATATGTGAATTTAGGAAGAAGATTGGTTTACTGATCATATAACAAAAACATAACTATCTTAAAGCTAAGTGTGGATTTTTTATTTTTTATTTTTCATATTGTGTTGGCAGAATACGTTTGACAATACTGTAGTATCATTAATTTATGGAATTAAATTTCAATTTAGTAACTCACATATATACGCCAATTTAGCATAAAAAAAACAACTTTAAGTTCGTACTAAGGGCAAGACGTGAACTTGGAAGCTTCCTAAACTTAGGGATTTTGTACTAATAGAAAACAAAACACTTGAGCAAAATTAAGAAATTTATGTAAGGTAACATTAATGAACATAATTATGAAAGCTTACCAAATAATCCCTTGTAAATTGAGATCTGTAACAAGTCACTTCCTGCATTCCCACATTCCGGATATAGGAGTTGGATGGGAGTGCGATTATAAATGTAGCGAGTGATTTCCTTATTGGCTGCGATAGAAGCCCATGTCACCGGATATGTTGGTTCAGTGGGCTCTTCAGTATAGGGTTCCTCTGGAAGTTGAACCAATTTCTCATTCTTCCGAATCAAACACTCTATAATCCCCAGATTTTGATGAAGCACAGCCGGCATAAGGGCTGTGCCACCTTCTGAAGTTGGTAATTCTAACTCTTTTGCTGACATTTTATCTATCAAATTCCGAGTGATCTTCTGCTGCCCTGCCTTAATTGCGGCTTCGATAAGCGTTTCACCCTCTTCGTTGATGGCGGTGGTAAGTGTGGTTCCGTCGTCCCTGTCCACGAACTCTTTTTTTACTGTATCCCAATCGCCCTTGTTCATGGCTGCTAGTAAGCGCCAATACTTTTGTACTTGTCGCATCTTAGTGCCTGCAGTCATCAGTTAATGGCTAAACTTGGTATATTAATTATAAATTGCACTGTGAGCAACCATATATAAGTACTATAGCAGCTTGTTGTGTTAGTTTGGATCACGTACGAGGACTGAGTTCGGGAGGTGGTGTGTCTGGAGGGCTTTCTGGTTGGTTCAAACTGGCCAAAATATCCCATGCAATTTTGGCACATCCCACTCCCCTAATTTGCTTAGGTATGTGGTGCGGCGCCCCAAATGGATCTTGAATGTTAAAATCTTCTTTTGAGAGAAAAAATGAAGCTTGAATTGAACGCAGCGCAGTGAAGTTTTGTTTTCTCCATGTGTCGTAAACGACTGAGGTTGCACCATTTGATTGACCTGTGAACTCTATGATCCCATCCCACAGACCTTTGCTTGAAAAATATGTCCTCATTTGGGTGCTCCAATGCTGGTAATCTTGTACTGTCCAGTCTTTTGGCAATCTGTCCATCATCAAAAGATTGATCATCTTGCATGAAGGTAATTAATCGACAGTTCCGGCATCTGGAGCGTTGCCCCGACCAATCCGGTCGACCCGGGTCGCGTATCATACCTAAAAAAAATGGGTCAACACCACTTGTGGTGTAGTGGCATCTCTCTTGGTGTTTATCCAAGAGGTCTTGGGTTCAATCTCAATAGTGATCTCATAGTGGGATTATAGGTGGTTTGGGGAGGATGGGGTTCTGGGTAGTTTGTTAGAATTCCCATGTACTCAAAAAAAAAAAAAAAAGAAGATAACTAAGGAAAAGTAGAAAAAATATTACTTCCGATTAATGCGGTGCCCCGGATGTGCCTAATAATCTTTTTTTTCTTAAAAGTGTTTTTTCTAAAAAACGTCTAGCTAATAATCTTTCATCAATCAAATAGTTTGGAGAGAGAAAGGAAAAGAAACAGACGGTGAAAGAGTTAACAGATTCAAGCTTACCCGGGAACATCTTCAACAGAGAATTGCAAGCCTTCAGGGATTATATCACCATAGTAGACATCTGCAAGATTATCAAGTAACAATATATATATGTGTTCGTAAATGTCCACTAAACCCACACACATATACAACACAAAACTGAACTTATGCGTTTGTTGGTTGCCCATCAGGTTTCCAGTGCTCCGTTTTGGCCAAACCGGAACTGACTCAAGTCGAGCACTTAACTTTGGTGCGGTGGTGTCACATAACTAGTCAATTTCCAATTTGGCTACCTACCGTATTGTTCTTTCTGGGCTGACTCTTGCTCTTGTTCTTTCATATCAGCTAATGTGTTCCAAGCAAGTTTGGCAGAGCCAATACTCCTGAACTTTGTGAAGATCTCTGGCGCACACGATGTTTGAATTGCAAGCAAAGCTGCAGCATTTTTTTTCCTCCAATCATTATCCCCATCGGCTTCTTCTTCTGAATCTGAGTTATTAGGATCACCGTAAATAACATCCAAGAGATCTTGAGCCATGAAGTAGGTTATCATGCAGGCTCTCCAGTTCTTGTACGTGTCACCTTTTAGATCAGTCAGTGGCTTAATTGGATTCGGGACAATATGCATTGGAGTTGTTGCCATGGCTAAATGGTGTTAAACTGAACCGCAAAATGAGTAGTAAGTGAGCAAAAAAGAAAAATAACTCGCCAATTCGTAGATATCTCGTTAAAAGGACAAATAAATATATGACCAATCTGGTCCAATAACTACTGAGTTTTTACTGGTAGCAAATGCCAAATGGTGCGGGCTAGGAAGACTTGGATTCAAAATGCATGCAATCAATTAGTATGCTCTTTAAATCAGATGCAAATTACTAGGTCGATCAATCTTACCTTCAAAACAAGAAACGGTTGGATAATGATGGATCTATAAGCAGGGTTGAGGAAACGCACTGTCGGAAGAGTTTGTAGGGCGAGGAAAGGCTGTATCAACTTGCGTTTGTAGATGAAATTTAAAAGCCTACCATAAAGGTGCCAATTAAGGTCAGACTGGCTGGCCATGGTTATTTTACTAATATATGTTTGTATTTTATTTTCTACTCAGAAAACAACAACAAAACTCTTGAACATATAAATATATAGCCAGGCAACATCCTACAACGTTCATCATACATCAGCGTGGGCACCCTCTCCAAATAATTTTCTTAATTTATAATTGGCTCCAAAGACAAAACCCCAAACCATATATAGATTAATAATACTAATCACATGCATCACAAATCACAAGAACTCTATTTATGTTATTAGTACCATATGGAACTCAACTTTTTTGTTTTGATATGCAGCGTTTACTTTGGATCGCGACATGAATAGAGTTGAATTTTGGCACTGTCAGCCTCAAATATGGCGTATCCCTAGCATCTCCTAGCTGGCCATCGATATTTTTTTTTTAGAAATATTATAGCTTCTTCTGGTTTACCCCTTAAAATGGACATGAATGACGAACTCGATCATGCGTCAGCAGGTAGTAACTATTACGTGTACAGTTTGTTGGAAAAAAAAACAAAAAACTATAAATTTCTTATGAAGACAAAAATTTAAAAGCTAGATTAAATCATGCAAATTGCTGGCTGTTCCACTAATGCGCCTACCCTCCTAGTTTAAGCTAGGTTTGAGGGACCTCTGTGTGAGCATGCAGATCTTTTGACTAATCCAGATTCGACGTGAATCGCGTACCTGGTTATAATGGCCGAGTCTTTCAATAAAAATTTATTGCATATACGAGGATTCGAAACCGAGACTTCGCTTAAGCGAAACCAAGCCGTATACCACTTGGATCAGCGCCACATTAGTGGCATGCATACTTTTTTTTTTGGTTCCAAACATATACGAATTAAGTCTTTGAACTCTATACCAGTACTCATGTACCTTTGAGCCAATGCCTCAGGTGTCGTAGATGATGGTGTATTGGCCAGAAAATCTTCTTGTTTTACTTCCACCCATCTCCTCCGACCGCTTCTTCATTGGTGATAATTTGAAGTTCCCTCCCTCTCCAACGACCCTTCCACGCCGAGCCATTCCACACCAGCCTCTCCCTAAATTCCGATCCATCAACCTCGTCATCTTTACCGCCCTTTGCGGCCATTGCCGCCAGTTCTTCTAGGAACTCTGCCACATCCCTTTAGTCCAGACCCTCGTCAACAAAAGCAACAACAACAATAATATGCCACCATCAGTGCTGTCAATGACAAGTCATACGAGCCCTTGTCCCGTTTCCTACCCACCAGTTCCCGACAATCATCCGATCCTCAACCCTCAGCAAGGATGTGCCTTTACTCCTTGAAACAATGCAACAACAAGCTATAGTTCCAAGAATCACACAAGAGGAATGAAATGAAGGATGCCCCAAATGGCATCAATGCCACCTATTGCGGCAAACTGAAGCAGGCAACGCGCTAGAGGCAAAGAATATGTGACACCCGGGGTCGATGAGAAAGGAAAGTGTACGCCGGTGTCAGGGTGAGTATGGACAAGGAGCGGCTTGTGGCAGGATTCTAGACAGAGAGTCACATGAATGAATCGAATCCACATAGGAATAGGAGAGATTCTGGGACTGTGTAGGGATGAGACTGCACAATTAGGCGATTTCGTAATTATACAGGTATCGGACTACATAATTAAGAATAGCTCTAATAAAGTGATTTCAAAGTTGTACAGAAATGAAACTGTACAAATGAGAATAATTTATATGGATTGATGGGTACTAAATTATCAACTAAGTGCACCTACTTTTTCATTGCTCATTTCATAAATACTCCAAAGTTAAACGTGCTTGACTTAGAACAATTCTAGGATGGGTGACCTCTTAGAAAGTTTTCTTCAGAAAAAATAGAAGTGAGGACAAAGCATGTTGGAAAGGTTCCGTGTTAGTAACATTTGGTCGATGCAAGTGGTGCTTGTGGCTTACATGATCGAAAGGTCCCGTGTTGATCCGTAGTGACAGTTGACCGATGCAAGTGGTGCTGGTGGCTTACATGATCGAAGGGGATGGCAACAGGTATAAGAGCATGTGACGGCGGTGTAGGTGGAGAAGGAAGGGTCGATGGTGAGGCAGAAGTTAAGAGTTAGACTAATTGTAGTTAATAAACCTTTTTAGAAGTCTCTAGGCTATTTGTTGCTGCTACTTTGTAGGGATTCATGTGCCTCTCTTCGTTTTTATCAAATTAGATTTTCTTTACATTTTCCTTTTCTTTTTAATTTTGTTAAACGAATTACCGAATTAAAATTGTGTTTAGGAAACCAGAAATTGTTCTCTTACATGAAAAATTTTAAAATGGGGCTTACATTGCCAGTTGGCATCGGGTGCATAACAAGTGGGTGCTGCCACGTGTAAAAAAAAAAAGGGTGTGTGCGCTTCACCTTCGAGCCGGGCAGTCCACGCTAAATATATGGTTGCTCGGGACCCAAAAGAGGCGGATAATACGAGTATAGATCCATGAAAAAGACCAAAAATAATGCATACCCTAAAAAGTATTTTTGAAATGATACGAATCCTAAATATGGTCATTTACTTATTTTTTTAAAAAATAAGTTACGGGAGATCAAAACCTAGACAACACTTTCCAATCACCATTTGTTTTTAGTAAATATAATTATTTATGTGATTATGTTATCTGCAAAAATAACTATATACCTTACCTATAGATTGTTGACTAAAGAATAAAGTGATGCAAGTGCGTTCATCACTGTAGTGATATATTTTTTTGGTTACTTCGGAAGATTACTATAGTGATATATTACAATATGTTGTAATATAAACAATTCTTTTTTTTGAGAGCAATAACCAAATTAGCATGGTCATTTTGAACTATTTTCTGAAACATGGTCCCACTCGTTATGCCTAGGCTTGCATATAAAGAAAACAAATAATCTGTACCAAAAAAAATAAAAGAACAATTAGTCGCCTCGAGCCATGTTCGGTGTTATTTTGTTTTCCTTCATTGTTTAAAATATTAATTTTTTAAAATACAGGCATGGTCTTCGAGAGTATATATTGTTTATTTTTTTCCTTGTAACAAATTATATGTTCTTTATCTAGAACTTTCTTTGGTGAACATCATACAATGTTAACGATAAAGATTAGAAAATAGACGGACTAATGCCTTTTTTTTTACCTGTGTTGTTCTTGATTATCACAATTCATACCTGTGTTTTAATTTGGTCACATTTCATCCCTCAATTAAGTCCGATTGGCCTAATTTGATTATTTTGACTGTTTTACCCTTGAAATCAATGACACATCAGTTTTTTCACCCGGGTTCTTCACCTAACCGACCCGAAACCCGGTGGATACCCAAAACCTAACCAAAATCCAACCCGAACTGGACATTTTTTATTATTATTTTTCTTTTTATTTTATTTTATTATTTCATTTTTTCCCAAAATTTTAATTATAAAAATAGATATTTCTTTTCGTTCTAATAATCTGCAATCTATTTTTAGTTCTAGAAATAGATATTTGGGTTATCGGGTGGGAAGGTGTTTGGATCGAAAAGAAAATAGATTGCAGATTAATAGAATGAAAAGAAATATTTGTTTTTAGAACTAAAATTTTTAGAAAAAAGAAAATAATAAAATAAAAAAGAAAAGGAAAATAATAAAGATTGTCTAGTTCGGGTCAGGATTCGGTTAGGCTATAGGTATCCACCAAGTTTCGGGTCGGTTAGGAGAAGAATCCGTGTGAAAAAACTGATACGTCATTGATTTGATGGGTAAAACGGTCAAAATAACCAAATTAGGCAAATCGAACTTAATTGAGGGATGAAATGTGACCCAATTGAAATATATGTATGAATTGTGATAATCAAGAGCAACACAGGTACCAAAAAAGACATTAGTCCGAAAATAGACCAGCTGGGGTAACATGGGTCACATGGGTCGTCATTATTTCCTTTATTTGATCAAAAAATTATAGGTATAACTGTATTGGATTTTCGTCAAATCAGTATCAAATCATTTCTTTTGTTGTATACGGTAATAACTTAATGCTTAATTGGAGGGTTTTCTATCGATCCAATTGATATAATAGATTATGTTTTCATAACCTCAATTTAGAAAATTTAATAATCACTTGATTAACCAAAGTTAAAAACAAAAAATTTAACAAATTAGAGGCATATATTTTCAATTAAAATTTTTGACTTATTTTATTCTAATTTTGTAATATTTTAATTCTTCATTGTTTATATAGACTTGGCTCCCTAAATAGAGCATCCTGGATCCACCCTAGGATTGAATTCTCTGACTCAGGTCCCTGTAATATGATTATTTTTGTGGTGATTTGAAATAATCTGCCCTACCTAGCACATTATTTCTGTCACATTATTGCCTGTCAAGTGTTATTAATAATAAATATAGATTGTAATGTTTAAATTCCCACAGAGAATAAATATAACTTTTGGAATCCTTGTCTTCATAAATTATTTTATTTATATTAAATAAAATTTATTTTTATTTAATATAATAAAATTGTTCTTCAGTTATGAACAGTTTGTCATGAAATGTTGTATCCTAAGAACACATGCATGCAGTTACATGGAAAGGAAATGATCGTTGAAACAATACCGTTCAAAGTCTATAAAAGGAATTCCAAAAGGATATCTATCAATCTCTTTCTCCAAGTCTTTATAACAGACTCTATTGAGATTTTTTTAGGGTTTTGTTGTATTCTAAAGCGTCTTATTTTTGTTTAATTGTGAGCAAATAAACACCTTTAAGATAGTATTTTTACGCCTCAAAACCTATTTCTTCTATCCCCGACAATTCAATTTTCTAACATCAAGTCTCTACATAGACTTTATTTATATATATGTCAAAAAATAGACATTTATGTCGGAGGATTTTGTTTAAGGTAATCTTGCTTCAAAAACTAAATAACATGAGCAAAATAATTAAGAAAGACGTCCTCATCTCTTCGCATTGGTCCACCCATTGCTATGATAGTTAAAAAATCTATCTATTCTATATACAAGCATGAACTCTGCGAAATTAAATTACAAAAATGTTCCTATTTAGTGTTAAAAATAACAAATAATTAGTGACACGTTATGTAACGACCCGGGTAAAATTTTTGTAAATTTTACCGAGTCGTTTGACTTTTACAGTGGATAATAAAGTTTTACCGCTGTTAAACAAGAATCATCCGAGAGTTTTACCGGGAATAATCGAACTTCAAATCTGTTCTTTGGTAATACGGATGCTCTAAAGTATTCTCCATCGACAACCGAGCCTCGGAAATTAATTCCAAGAATTATCTCGGGTTACCGGGAATTTTATACAGCTATCCGAACCTCGGTTTGCAATTCTGGGACTTGCACAATGCTCGTAAAAATTAATTGGATTTTCCGAGCCTAAGTTGTATTCTCGGTACCGGGATGAATTTCGGAAAGACGGAAAAGCCCCTGTGACGTTAACGGATCAAAAGTCGAACATGAGGGTATTTTGGTCTATTCTCGGACCAATAATGCTACCGGCACCGAGCCGCGATATTTCTCTCTCCCGGGCCATCCTCCCTTGTCTTTTTCTTCTTTTTCCTTCTTTTCCCATTTTCCTTTCTTTTTCTTATTTTCTCATTCATTTTTCTTTCCCCACATTTTCTTTTTCTTTCTCTTCCCGATTCCTTTTCCTTCTTCTTCACTCTTTTCTTTTCCTTCCCCTTTACTTTTCTTCTCGATTCTTCTTCTCCTTCCCTGTGTTTGATATTTTTTTCCTCCCAGATTTTTTTCTTTACTTTCAGATTTTTTTCTCTTCCTTGTCTTCATCTTCCCCATCTCCTCTTTAAATCCCCTCACCTGCGCCGACCTCACCTCCGCCCTGTCCATCGCTCTCCTTCCTCGCTCAGCCCTTCACCTAACTACGACACCGAGCCAAGACATCAACGATTTGTGACTGCTCGTCGCCTTCCTCTGCTTGCTCGCTCACACCGCCGCCTCGAAAGCACACAGCAGCGCCGTCGTTTGTCTTCCTCCCGTCTCGTTGCAGCTGCAGCTTCCACTGAACCCAGCCACGCGACACCGACCCAAGTCTGAGCTCGACGCAACACTCGCCTCCTCCTTTGCTCGCCTTTCCGCACTGCCGCAGCAAAGAATGCACCACTGCTCCCTCTCTTCCCTCTGCAATTTGAGTCGCCGTCGTCAGGTCTTCACACAGCACAACCGCCTTCGTTCCCTTCCTCTGTTCTCGCGCCGCCCACGCCGCTGCGGTAAGACGACGACGGTGAGTGGTCATAGGATAGTTTAGATGGAATCGACCGTGTGGATTGTGTTGGTAAGTTGATTTGAATCCTATGGTTAGAATGGTGAATTGATGGTAATTCTGCCATGAATTAATTGAAGGGTTGCAGCCATGAGATTGGTCGTGGATTTAAATCTTGGCCATGGCAACGTGAACCAAATGGAGAAGACGATGCATTGGTAAGCACACGACATCGCTTCTTTGGAAGCTTGGGCAACTCCTGGGTTGTTTCACAGACCTACTAATAGTAGTTAGGCTCAACGAGGTTAACAATGGTATGGACCAGGGAATTAATAAATTCTAGGCTAACAATCTGCTAACTAGACTAACCTTATAAATAAAATTCTTTATACCTTATAAAAGTTTAATTTACGTATTGAACTCAGCATCAATCTCCGATGGATATATGGCAGTGAATCAGACTTTTTATAAATGGTTAAGTACGACAAACTAATTTTATAAAACAGTTGGGATAATAACCTGGAATTAATTCCCATATTCCAGTGTGGGTTTAATAACATAAAGGGAGCCATAATATTATGTCATACCTACGGGATACACTATCTGCATACTATTTTTCCTAGGTATGCTATACAAAAGCAATACTAAACAGCTTACATTATCGCGGGTTATTTTATTTCCATATACCGGTTTTATTTTCGGATATATATTATTTTACTTATTGGTCATACTATTACCATTAATTCCATACTTAGAACAATGCGTATACCTAATTATTATTTCCCAAGACTACTATTTTACGATATAGTACGTATCCTACGAGTTACCGTTGCTTCTGCTACTACAACAATTGTGTTAAACGAATATGGATATAAAATGACGATAACGGGTTTAAAAAAATAGAGTAAATACTGATTAGCAAACATCATGCAAGATCATCCTTGTTTGTGCATGTAAGTGATTTTTGTTGTTATAAATATAGGGATATCGAGGCTTAATTAGATATCACTTCCCTGGAGTATCAGGTGAGGATATAAACTTATAAACTTCGGTATGCTGCCCATGATACCCCGGATGTTTGTTTGATTGTTATTTATATGTTATCGTGTCGTGCTTGTCATGTTATTACTGGCTATTGTTGTGACTATTGTTATATGCTTGATGACTACTGTGGAATAGCTGTTGAGCTTTGTTGAAACGTCCCGACCCGTATTTACCGTACACAGTAAACATGTGCCGGAACTGTAACGACCCGACCAAATAAAGCCCAGCATATAGTGTATACAACAGAAAACTGGCTCAACAGCCCAAAATATAAACAACAAAAATCTGGCCCTTCGGCCCAACATCAAAACATATCACCCGAACCCGGGATCATCTATAACATCACAACCAGCCCAATGGCCCAACCATAGCAATAAATAGCACAGCAGAAGAGTTAATAACTCACAAAGACACTATATGCGACACATGATGCAACTATGGATCCGAGTCCTGTCCAAGGGATGACGCCACAGCCTGTCTGAAATGCAACATACCTGAACCACAAATAACTCAACCTACGGGATGAAAGCCCGCAGGTGTGGGGTGAGTCCGAAGTGGCCACCGGGTAAAATCCATAAGCAAATATACATATACAACAACCGTAAATTCCCAAGTCACATCACCAACAATTAACTAAGGTTCTCACGAACCTTAAATGACACACTTGTGATTCTAGACACGCTATTCCAATTTTATTATCAAGGCCCCTATCACAAGTTAAATGATGGCCGTCGCCTGGTAGTGAAGCTAGCTAGCCCGTGGACCCCGCCCTGGTACCTCCACGTATAACTGGCACAGACAGGGAGCAGGCCCCAAGCACACTCTCCCCCAGCGCCTAAAATAAAAATTGGTACAGACAGGGAGCAGACCCCAAGTACACTCTCCCCCAGCACCATAAATATAAGACTACCATCTGGCTGTTCCAACATTTAACTGTGACTTACTAGAAGTCTAAGTGTTTCCATTTTATTAAGATTACCATTTTAGTCTTGATACCACAATACTGTTAACCAATCATCACCTCATTATCCCGAGCAGGCTCGCAGCCTCTCCGCTCGTCTGGATAATACAAACTTATTCCAAACTGTTCCCAAACTAGTACCCTCGGTACTCAACTTACCCATTTCTCACAGTCAACAACAGTAATAGTCTTACTTATATCCACAATTCCAACATCATCAACAATATCAACAGCAACAATAATTTCAACAACATCAACGACAACAATTATCAACTCAATTCATCACACAACAAACCATACACAGCCACAAAGTTTCATACCAGCAAATATCGCATATAGCAAACAAACAGCAACTTGATATCACGGGAAGTATATAAATATTTACTTAACCTCACCTGATGCTTCCTAAATACTGACATGTGATCCTGCTTCATTGCTACACGTACCTATATCATAACAAACTATAATCACACATAATGCACAACCATGATGATATGCACAATATATGTATGCTAATCGGTTATTAGTCAGCTTGTTAGATAACTACCCATTATCCTTGGTTAACCATTTTCATTGAAGTATCATATTTGATTATTATTAACCATTAATTAAAATTCCACAATCTTAATAAGCGTTTATCTCATAGTATAAAATAATTTCCTATAGAAAGTAACGGTTATGTACATATTTTAAGGTCTAATTGATAGTTAATAATGTGGCGACAGTGGCATACCCGTCAATTAACTGGTGGTGAAAATAAATAAGACAACCAATATAATTTAATTATACATATATATTCACATATATATTTTTATATGTTTGTTTAACATGTTTGGTAGTGGTATAATCAATGTAGTACTCATAAATAATAGGGTTGATAAATTATCCTATGTTGTTAGGTATGTGTGCCTTTCAAAGGTTTAATCCGATCAGAAAATCCGAAGGTAATCTTAGAGAAAATTAAATTCAAGTTATACATTAAACTTATGAAGATATAACCAAATACAAAATAAAATTGAATTATAGGCCAATTATTCATGTTGCCAGATTAAATAATTAATCCGTCAATTAACGTCGCTAGCGTGTTTATGGTCATGTCCGTGAAGAGACCATCTCGAGAACATGGGCTTTCGCACGTCGGCCCATTTCCGAGCCCATTTGTGCACCGAGCCCAAACCCGAGCTCATAGGAGTTAACAGGTCCAAGGAATTACCGAAGCAACCCGTCCATCGAGTTCCGTTTGCTGAAGAATATATTGTTCACGCCGGAAGATACCCGAGACACCGGAACTCGCCGGATTCCGGCCAGCACTGTTCCCGCAGTTACTATTACACCCCTAAAATCCACAGGCAGACCAACATCAATACTTCAGTCCTGAGAACTGTAATTCCACTACCTTTTTTAAGCTTGCCGTCATCAACATCTCAACAACTACCATTACCCATCCACTATCACCTCCTGTTTCCGGCCACCACCCAAAAACAAAGTAACCCACACAACCACCGCGACAGCATCTACAACCCGAGTCAACAGAGAGTTACAGCCACACAAATAGACCCGGTTAGTCAATCCAACATGTTTCGGGTTAAGGAAGAGAAAGACGAGTAAATAGAAGGGGGAAAAGGGATTGAAGCCGCGACTTACCCACGCAAACCCGATGATGGCTAAGGTGAGGAACAAATCGTGGGCGGCGACTTGTGATGCTGCAGAGGCGAAGGAGGAAGCCGGAAGTGAGAGGGAGGGAAAGGAGATCGGCGGTTGTTCCTTGCCTTGGCGGTGTCGAGCTTGACTTGATTGTGGCGGTGGTTGCATCTGCTGAAGGCGGCGGTCGCATCTGCTGTCGGCGCAACGAGATGGAGAGTGGAGAAGGTGGGCGGCGAAGACGATCGGGGCTGGTGGAAGGAACGAGGCAGCTCTCCTTTTTTAGACGGCGACGGTGACAATGGTTGGTGACGCGTGATAGAGGGGAGGAAGATGAAGCGGTGATGGGTGGTTCGGGTGGAGAGGAGAAGGAGGAGAGAGAGAGAGGTGGAAGGAGATGATGAGGGCGTGGGGATTCGGAAGCAGGAGAAGAAATTAAAGAAGAAAAAAGAAGAAAAGATGATGGTGGCCGGTTAGTGGAGTTGGTGGAAGGGGAGGACGGTGAAGGACTCGGTGGAGAGGATGAGAGGATAAAGGAAAATAGGAAAAGAAAAGAAAAGAGAAGGAAGAAAAAGAGAGAGAGCACGGGTCAAACAGGAAAAGCAGGCGACAACCCTGCATAATTGAGCCTCAATTATGCAGGCGTGTCCAGTCCGGACCAGAAATAACTGATACACCCCCATAGTTATTTTTCGGTGTGATTTTCCGAAGATTCCGGGACCCGAAAAAAAATACCAACTTTGGTCCGTAAAATCCACGGAAAAATCCCGAGCGCGGGAAGAACCTCGGTTTCGAAAAAACGACGCCCGATTTACCTTGAATTAATTACCCAAGATTAAATTCAAAGGTAAATCACCGTGTAATGACTTTAACAGTCCTAGTAAAAATCCAAATTTTTACTCGGGCTGTTGCATTTGTGATGTTGATGTGAATATTGTGATGTCCATACAAGATACGAGGTATTTGAGTTAGTAGTGACAGTGACCCGATATTGTGACATTGTAATTGAATTCCAGAGGAGCTGTGAGGCTGAAAGCCTGCTCGGGAAAGTGAGAATGATGGGTTATTGTTGGACAGTGGAGTTAGAAATAATAATAAATAGTGGGATAACATCTAGACATCTAGGTTGCCACGTTACAGGTATTGGTACAGCCAGATGGTAGTCGCCTTGTGGTTTGTGATTTGATAGGGAGGACTGCGGGACTCCCGGCTGAGGACTGCGGGACTCAGTTGTTTTGTTATAGGAAGGACTTCGGGACTTTCGCCGAGGACTGCGGGACTCGGTTATTGTGATACTTTGGGATTTGAGATATTTATGTTTTAACGGGGAGTACCCTGGGTTAGCTAACCTGGCTACCAGGCACGACCAATACTTATTATGTGACAGGGTCTTAATAATAAAATTGGTAAGTCTATCATCAATAGACAGTGAGTTTATAAGACTAGCTTAACCGTGAGAGGTCTGACGTATAGTGAGTTCAGGTAAGTTGTTGATACCGATGCTATGATTATGCTTGATGTACTTCTATTGTTTCTGTGTTGGCTTGGGTGTATTTGCGGTTGCTTGTATACTGCAGTTTATTTGTTTATCGGTGAGACAAAGGTTGGTCTCACCCCTCACACAGTTCCTGCAGGCTAGGTTTGCATACCGACGGCTGTGACGTTACCTCAGACAGGACTCGGATCCAATACTTGCATTAAGTCTTGCATAAGGTGTTAATCTAATGCTTCCGCTGTGCTGATGTTGATATCCCTGTGTCGGGAGATGGGATTGTGATTTTGACTATTTATTAATTTTACTATTATGTGTTCATGCTTTTATGATTTGATGGCCACGTGGTGGCACTGTTTTGCAGTAATTTCTGTTTGTTGGGTGAATTTAGGTCAGGGTGTTTCACGTTATGCACTAGTGAGCCGTTTTGCAAAATTATAAAAAATGAATAAATAATTTATAAATTAAAAAAAAACACTATTAATTCCTCTTAAATTTTCTTTTTATAAATTAATTTTATTTATTATTTTTTCTTGCACAATTTGGCAAACTTTTTAATATCAATAATAAAGAATTTTAGACTCTAATCACAAGGATATAATACTATATCACATCAACGAACATTCAAAAAAAACTAATTCTAATTTAATAATTTTTATTTAAATAATTTATTTATTAATTTTTATTGGAATAATTATTAATATTAGAAAATAATTATGTTATATATCATCATAATACGTGCATCATGGTCGTTGGTGGAAAAACTGTGGTATTAAAAACAACTATATTATTTCCCTAAAAAAAAATAACTATATTATAAATCCCTGATTGTTGTTAGCTTGAGTGGTAAGTAATTTGCTTGTGGCTTAAATTAGATTGTTGGTCCAAATCCTTCCTTACAAAAATGCAACGTTGGGAGGGACAACAGCGTCCTAATAATAAGTCCGATAATATCCCATTTTGGAGTAGTCGATCTCTGCATTGAATATCAGGAAGAAACCCCAAAACAATTAACAAGTAAAGATATCCTTGAAATGATGGTCCTTCAAGTCCGTATATGTAGGGTCGGATTCAAGAGCGCAAGGGTGTCGGCCCCTCCCTAAAATTTTAAAAACTTATAGGGATAAATTCATAATGTGAAAACCCGACCCAAAATCACATGGGCCTCCTCACCTATTCCTTACACCTTCTTCTTTACCAACATCCGATATCTTTGGAGTCGCCACCCGAATTTTATTATAGGGCAAAATTCGGAAAAAACCTTTCATGACTCCATTTTAAGGCAACCAGTTAGCGAACCAAAGAAAATGGGCCCGGGGGTTCGTCATGTAAGTAACCGGGTATGCAAACAAAGAAACAAAATGCGCAGCGGAAAAAAATTCCGGAACTAATGGAGGATCCGTGTGAAACAGGGTAAACCGAATAACAAAATTTTCGTACCTGGTTTGGTTGAGTTCTTTCGCTCAACTGTTGAGCCGAATCAGCAAGAACTAGACAAAAATCCGATTCCTCTGCGGTATCCACACGAACCGTCGATGACCGCTAGCAACCGTCTCATGATTACTAACCCGAGCACTCCCGAACCGTAGTGATAACTGCAGAATTCCGAGAACTAGAGAGCCTAGAGTGTTTTACTCACGAAGGATGTGTATGTGCTTCTGTGTTGAGCTCTCAAAAATCTGCTCTTTTACACACTCTTTCATATATCACACATATTTTCCAATGTTAGCTAATATAGAAAATGGCCAACCTAATCATACATACATCTTATCATGCATGATTGTGTTTTCCATTATCTATACTTTAGTCATAATCATCAACATGATTATGTCTCCACTAACTCAATCATATATATCAACACATATATATAAGACAACACATCCTTTCATGCTTTTTGAACAATAATTCAGGTTCAATAATTCTGGTAACTATTGAACCGAACCAACCCAAATGACCCGGTCTAACTATGGTCCAACTATGGTCTAACCATTAGCTCAATAACCTGGTCGAACCATGCTCCAACTATGGTCTAACCACTAGCTCAAATCAACAGTTCTAAGCGTGTGACCCTGTAGGCACTAATCACGTTGGCAATAATTATAAACTCTCATTTATGATTATAAATAATGAGCGGTGTCTAGCAACACATCATTGCTACCCAAGTGACCAAATCAGTACTGACTCATAATGTCTCGGAAAATTGTCGTTATCCTTTTGTCCCATTATATCAAGATCAAACACGAGATATGGAATATGTCATTCTCGTATATGTTTAATCTAAGGTTTCTTGATCGCCGAGTTAACTGTGTAAAACGGATACAAATGATATCTCCATATCACTTAATCCGAGCATGGCCATGTGATAGCCTCCTGCAAGTATACAGGGTGTTGTAGTACAAAGGTCGTCTCACAAGGATCTTTGCTAAGTACTATTAACAATGTGATATATGATTATCTAGAAAATAAAGCCTCAAAGAGGAGTTGAATGAATGGTGTAACAAACTTGGAAAAGAAAACAACAAGAATAATAAATGAGATGACAATGATGAGAAAACACCTAGGAGTTCGGGGAATCCCTTACCACAGTTTCCATGCAATTAAGTGCAACACAACCAAGCCGTGTTCTGTCACTACATGACCTGCCTGTGTAGATCTGATATTAAATCCTAAAAATACTCTTCTTTGAAAGAACCGGTAAACTCAACTAGATCAATAGCCTACTTCCGTAAGTCGTAAAACCCCTTCCTAACTTATCTCCACTATCCATTCTGCCAGTGTTGAAATAAGTTAAGAGCTTTATATTCTTACCTTTAAGTCTCCAATAGAAAGCACGCCCCTCCCGAGGTCGGTTCCTAAAGCCCGGTCTAAGGTTTTCTATAGGAAACTGACGTTGTCACTTAACAGTCTCCTATTATGGATTTAAGCTAATTGTTGATCAGGCAACTAACTTAATTGGGCATCAAAGACCGGATCAAAGAAGAATAATTAAAAGAAATAATATTTAATTAAGTTTGCATGAAAATAATGACAAGATAATCCCTTAGTCCTAGATTAGAAAATTAGCTAGGCATAGATGGAGAAGAATAAATAATAATTAAAGAAGTCAACATTTAATTATCAAAGGAAGGAATAAATAAATAATAATAAATAAATACCCCAAACCTTGAATGGATGAATAACCTCTTCTCTTTATTAATTTCCACCTCCAAGCTACAACTCCATAAATTAATCTAAGTGTTTAATACAAGGAATGAAAGAAAGAACAAAATAAAGAAAATCGTAGCCTAATGCGTGAAGAGTAAATAAACTGGAAGCTTCAATCACTAACTGGGAGTGTGTCCTGTATTTGTCTTCTTGCGAGGCCATTTATAGTAGTGGGAAGGGGATATGCGTGGCCAAGAATGCATGCCAGTCAAAAATAATTGCTAGGCTAGGCATACATTCAGGGATTTGACAATATCACTTTCTTCAAATTTGAAGGAGGAGGGCCACGTTGCCAAACTGATCCAAGATTTCATCTTTTTCAAATTAACTTCAAACAAGACATCATGGATGTTGGACCAACCGCTTTTGACTTGGCCAACAAAAATCACATGCACCCCTCATTCCTTCACATCTTCCAAACGAGTCCATATCTCACTACCTTTATTTCAAAATGGCCAAGAATTCATATTTTCCTGCAAAAAGGGCCTCGCACACTAGGATGAGAAATTTATCAAAATAAATCAAAATAAAATAAATTAATACTAAAATAAAGACAAAAATAATAAAATAAACCCAAAAATGATGGGTAAAATATTCACACATCACCATGCATTTACAGTTCAACTCTATCAAGGGGTACCCGTTATATGGGTTGGATGAATCCCATCTTGATCATACAAAACCCACTACACATTACATCATATATCCAATAATTACTCTAAGATTTACTCAGTTACGGGTAACTAAGAGTAATATCAAAGTATACGACTCACATGTTGGGAACCTTGATGATGTCAGGTCTAAGGACAATACATATAAGAACCACTAATGACAATATATATAACAGTCCATGTAGTGTTCTTATGTCGGGTCAGTCCAGTCCTCAAGTTCTCTAACTTGTACCCGTATGTAGAATTCATATCTCATATAATTCTCAACATATGCTAGTCTTAATTTATTATTACAACCCATCCATAATAATAATCGACTAGGGACATTTCAAGAATATAAAATATTCATAGGTTATAAATATGTGCAAGCATTTATCACTGATAAATATATTTATTGGAATAAAACCTTAATAAATATACATGACTATAAAATATGATCAATGATTGGCTTTTGGGCATTACACTAACAATCTCCCACTTGCACTAAAGCCAATCATCCATGTATCTAATACCAATGGATTTCGCATGACCATCATGCTTCTGCTGTGTGAGCGGCTTAGTTAAAGGGTCTGCTACATTGTTCTTAGAAGGAACTTTGCACAACCTCACATCGCCTCTATCAATTATCTCTCTAATAAGATGGTAGTGTCAGAGTATATGTTTGGATCTTTGGTGGTATCTAGGTTCTTGAGCCTGTGCGATTGTCCTATTGTTGTCACAATAGAGCTCAATCGGACTGTGAATGCTCGGAACCACCCCAAGTTCAGTTATGAACTTCTTAATCCAAACAGCCTCTTTCGCTGCATCAGAGGCAACTATGTATTCAGCCTCAGTTGTAGAATCGGCAACTGTTTCTTTCTTTGAACTCTTCCAGCATACAACACCACCTCCAAGATAAAACACATATCCTGACTACGATCTAAAGTCATACCTGTCAGTTTGGAAGCTAGCATCTGTGTAACCCTTTACAACGAGCTCATCAACGCTTCTGTATTCAAGGAATGCATCCTTAGTCCTTCTCAAGTACTTAAGGATGTTCTTAACTACTGTCCAGTGACCTTCACCGGGATCAGATTGATATCTACTTGTGACACTCAATGCATATGCGACATCTGGTCGAGTATATAGCATGGCATAGATGATAGATCCTATTGCTGATGCATAAGGGATCTTACTCATTCGCTCTCTCTCTTTAGATGTACTAGGGCATTGATTCTATGAGAGAATATGCAATGTGATATGGGCAAGAAACCTTTCTTGGAATCTTGCAAGCTAAACCTTTTAAGCACCTTGTCAATATATGTACTTTGACTTAGACATAGAAGCCTTTTGGATCTATCTCTATAGATCTTTATACCTAACACGTAGGCAGCTTCACCTAAGTTCTTCATTGAAAAATTCTTTCCTAACCAAGTCTTTACAGACTGTAGTGTTGGAATATCATTCCCAATGAGTAGAATGTCGTCAACATACAATAACAAGAAAACGATAGTGCTCCCACTAACCTTCTTGTAAACACATGGCTTATCTTTATCAAAACGAAGATTCCAACTCCTAGAAGCTTGCTTTAATCCATAAATGGATCTTTGAAACTTGCATATCTTATTAGCATTCTCTGGAGTGACAAAACCTTCAGGTTGTGTCATGTACACATCCTATAAAAGATTTCCATTAAGGAAAGCGGTTTTGACGTTCATCTGCCATACTTCATAATCATGGTATGCAGCTATAGCCAATTGAATTCGGATGGATTTAACCATGGCAACTGGCGAAAAAGTTTTATCATAGTCAATACCATGAACTTGTTTGAAACTTTTCGCCCTTTAAAGGTAACCACATTACCATCCATGTCGGTCTTTTTCTTAAAGACCCACTTGCACCCAATGGGTTTTACCCCTTCAGGTGGATCAACCAAGGTCCAAACCTTATTTTCGTACATGGATTCCATCTCAGAATTCATGGCTTCTAGCCACTTCTTAGACTCTGGACCCTTAATAGCCTGCTGAAAGAAAGTGAGCTCATCTTCATCCATGAGCATTACGTCTCCAGTATGAGTCAAAAGAAATTCATATCTCTCAGGCTCATACTGAGTCCTATCAGACCTTCGTGGTCCATATGTTACAGATATAGGGTTTTCACCCACAACAACTTGCGGTTCCTGTTCTTGTTCCATCTCAGCCTCTATAGCTTCTTGTTGTGCTCGAACTTCTTCGAGTTATATTTTTCTCCCACTGATCTCTCTAGAAATAAATTTTCTTTCTAGAAAAATAGTAGTATGAGCAACAAACACTTTTTGCTCTGTGGAATTATAGAAATAATATCCTTTAGTTTTTTTAGGATATCCAACAAAAAGGCACTTGTCAGATTTAGGGCCGAGTTTGTCTGATGCTTGTCGTCTTACGTAAGCCTCACAACCCAAAATCTTCATAAGAGACAATTTGGGACATTTCCCAGTCCATATCTCATATGGTGTCTTTTCAACCGATTTAGATGGAACACGGTTAAGTGTAAAAGCAGCAGTCAATAAAGCATGTCCCCAAAATGAAGAAGGAAGGTCAGCTTGACTCATCATAGAACGAACCATGTCTAACAGAGTTCTATTTCTCCTTTCAGATACACCATTCCATTGAGGTGTACCTGGTGGAGTAAGTTGTGATACTATTCCACACTCCTTTAGATGATCAAGAAATTCTCGGTCTAAGTATTCACCTCCTCGATCAGATCGAAGCATTTTAATACTCTTGCCGAGTTGATTCTGTACTTCATTCTTGAATTCTTTGAACTTTTCAAAGGATTCTGACTTGTGCTTCATAAGATACACATAGCCATATCTACTATAATCATCAGTAAATGTAATATAGAAAATGGCCAACTTAATCATACATACATCTTATCATGCATGATTGTGTTTTCCATTATCTATACTTTAGTCATAATCATCAACATGATTATGTCTCCACTAACTCAATCATATATATCAACATATATATAAGACAACACATCCTTTCATGCTTTGGACAATAATTCAGGTTCAATAATTCTGGTAACTATTGAACCGAACCAACCCAAACGACTTGGTCCAACCATGGTCCAACCAAGGTCTAACCATTAGCTCAATAACCTGGTCGAACCATGCTCCAACCGTGGTTTGACCACTAGCTCAAATCAACAGTTCTAAGTGTGTGACCCAGTAGACGTTGGCAATAATTATAAACTCTCATTTATGATTATAAACAATGAGCGGTGTCTAGCAACACATCATTGCTACCCAAGTGACCAGATCAGTACTGATTCATAATGCCTCGGAAAATTGTCATTATCCTTTCGTCCCATTATATCAAGATCAAACACGAGACATGGAATATGTCATTCTCGTATTTATTTAATCTAAGGTTTCTTGATCTCCGAGTTAATTGTGTAAAACGGATACAAATGATATCTCCATATCACTTAATCCGAGCATGGCCATGCATTTACAGTTCAACTCTATCAAGGGTACCCGTTATATGGGTTGGACGAATCCCATCTTGATCATACAAAACCCACTACACATTACATCATATACCCAATAATTACTCTAAGGTTTACTCAGTTACGGGTAACTAAGAGTAATATCAAAGTATACGACTCACATGTTGGGAACCTTGATGATGTCAGGTCTAAGGACAATACATATAACAACCACTAATGACAACATATATAACAGTCCTTGTAGTGTTCTTATGTTGGGTCAGTCCAGTCCTCAAGTTCTCTAACTTGTACCCGTATGTAGAATTCATATCTCATATAATTCTCAACATACGCTAGTCTTAATTTATTATTACAACCCATCCATAATAATAATCGACTAGGGACATTTCAAGAATATAAAATATTCATAGGTTATAAATATGTGCAAGCATTTATCACTGATAAATATATTTATTGGAATAAAACCTTAATAAATATACATGACTATAAAATATGATCAATGATTGGCTTTTGGGCATTACACTAACACGTCACGGATGGGTAGGTGTTAGGCACCCATCCGTATTGGGGCGAGACTTTGTGCGATCGATGAACATAAGTATGCCTTGTGCAAGTATGTGTAGTGTGGAAATAAATCATATAAAGAAAAGAAATTGAATCGGGACAAAAAGAGAAAATAAAATAATTGGGCTTGAGTCTCCACCACTAGAGACCACCTACGTACCCCGGCGACCGGGTTCAAAACCCACGTAGTTCTTGTTCATGGCATCACAGTATTCACATCATTAATATCACCATCAAAACCTCGGAAAATAATAAACACAACAAGGTTTAGTATTACCTCTTGTAGCCCTCCTCTAGCTCCTTCGTTTGGGTTGAATTGTTCACTCATTTTCTCCCTGTTCCTTAGCTTAATCTTTGATTCTCTCTTGGTCTACCCTTGCTGCCTTTTAATGATGATACCCACGAAATTCCTCCAGAGTTTCTGCCTATAGAAGGTTTTCTAGGCTTGGAGAAGTAGAGTTTCTCAAAGCAAACAAAGCTTATGGGGGTGTGTGTGTAATGAGTGATTGATCCCTTGTAATGTGAGTGTGAGGTTCTATTTATAGTGTTCTGGGAAACCCAGGGGCGTGGACCTGTTTAATGGCCAAGGTCGCAGCCAAAAATCTGGGCCAAAACCGTGTAGAATCAAATTAGGGGAGAAAATCAGGGAAATCAGACAATCTAGGCATGCATGGCCGCCAGGGCCGGTGGTCATCCCGCCATGGCCGCCCGGCACCTCCGCGTTTCCCCTTTCTTTCCTTTTTTTGCATCCGGTTTCCCCTAATTCCTCCCTGATTTGGTTCCACCATATAATTAATCCCTAATCAACCCAGAATCACCTCTTTTCTTGATTAGTACTCCCCTAATCATCTCCTAATTGATTGATTACACATTAAGTCCTCATTTTGTGGTTAAATCATACCAAAAACACATTTACTATTAAAGGATGATTTAACTCTGATTTTCCATGAAAATCAGAGCTAAAATTAGTCTGCAAGTAATGTGTTTATGGGCTACTCATCTCTGGAAAGTCCATTTTTATTAACTTAGGCCCTCAAATTCATACTTAACCCAAAAATAAATCTTCTCGTTGTAATCGGGTTAGAATAAATATGAAAGCCCAAATATGGAACACTATTTTAATGAACTAGGCTTTAGTATATTTTTATCCTAAGATTAAATCATCTCATCTAAGGTCACAACATATAAATCCCAATTTATAAAATATGTATTCCACTAAAATAAATTCTAAGTGTGCCTTAGCCAAAGACCAAATCATCTCATTGATCTTATGGTTCAAGCCTACCAAAAATCTAATTTAGGAAAATGTTCATGGGACAAATTTGGGTGTTCATAGATGCCCCTCATTGATGAGTCCTTAGAAACTAAGGATGAAACAACGCAAGAAAAAGGAAGAACCAAATTTGAGTGAACTGATGTGTGTGGTGTGTGTCCATGGTTGGAGCATCCGTGCTCCACTTCAGGAATCATCTCATCCTGAAGGTTGTTGATTTCCAGAAATCATCTCATCCCAAGATTGTTGGTTGCTGGGAATCATCTCATCATGGGGTTTGGGGAATCATCTCATCTCAAGATTGTTGGTTACCGAGAATCATCTCATCCCAGGATTGTCAGCAAAGAATCATCACATCAGTGCTTTTCACGATTTTTAGGATATCTGTCCCTCAAGGTTGGCTTTGGGATATCTGTGCCTCATGGTTTACGGATGTTTGGTCATGGCTTTGGGATATCCGTCCCTCGATTTTCTATTAAATCTGGTTCCAGCTTAGGGATATCTGTCCCTTAAGTTTTATATCAGTCCGGGTTCAGCTTAGCGATATCTATCCCTCAAGGTTTTCGGGAGCTCAGTCCCGGCTTTTGGGATATCTGTCCTCGGTTTTCTATTGGTTCTGGTTCCGGCTTAGGAATATTTGTCCCTTAAGTTTTATATCAGTCTGGGTTAAGCTTAGGGATATCTGTCCCTTAAGGTTTGGATTAGCTCTGGTCTTGGCTTTGGGATGTCTGTCTTTGGCTTTGGGATGTCTGTCCCTCAAAATTGGCTTTGGGATATCTGTCCCTCAAGGTTCGTGGATGTTCGGTTCCAACTTTGGGATATCTGTCCCTCAGTTTTCTCTTAGGGTCTGCAAGAATTTGGCTCTGGTTTTGGGTGTGTGCCTCTCAAGGTTTGCAGGAGCTCGGTCCCGGCTTTTGGTTTGTATCTCAACTTTGGTTCTACCTCCGGTCTGGTTTTGGGTGTGTGCCTCTCAAGGTTTGCGGGAGCTCGGTCCCGATTTTTGGTTTGTATCTCAACTTTGGTTCTACCTCCCATCTGGTTTGGGGATGTCTGTCCCTCTCAGGTCTGGCTTGGGGATGTCTGTCCCTCAAAGTTCCCCTCATGTCTGGTCTTTCTCATCTCTCAGTTCGCGAGAGCTAGGTCCCGGCTTTAGGTTCTCTCAATTCTGGTTTTTGCACTCCCCTCAAGGTTTGCTCTTATCTGGTTCTCTCATCTTACGATTTGCGGGTGCTAGGTCCTGGCTTCTGGTTCTCTCCTGGCCTTCTCTCACAGTCTTCTCTCATGTCTGGGTGTCTCAGGTCTGCGGGAGCTGGGTCCCGGTTTTAGGTTCAGGTTCACTCCTTTCTGGGTTTCGAAGGCCGAATCTTTGACTTTCCATGGTTTCATCTCTCAGGCCAGGTAAAAGATGCCATCTCATGGCTCTAGGTGTCTCAGGTTCTCTCAGGTTTTATCGGTCTGGGTCGGATGTGTTCAAAGCTCATATGTCTCTCGGGTCTCCGGGTTCCCCAGTAGGTTTAGAGGAAATGAGGTGTGACATGCCCCTTGTCTAAATGTGGGTAAACCATGCCCCTGGTTTGCAATTCTTGAGATGGGGCGTGATGCCCCCAGCATTGTCTAGTTACGGCTCCAGAAAGTTGAGGCTTAGTATGCCCCTGGTTTATAATTATCCCGAATGTCCCAGTCCCCAATCAAATAAAAATAGGCTTATCACGCCTATAGAAGTTCACTAATCAAGGCGGGGTACCATGCCCCTTGATATGACCCTAAATATTAGTGGGCCCGAGATGCTATCGAGCCCGTAGTCTGCACTACACAAAGGCCCAAGTAAGCAAACAAACGGAGGAGCCCATGCCAATTAAGAGGTTCCCCGGGAAGCACCAAAAGGAGCCTGGCGATGGTACGCCGAGGGTAGTCTCGGAACCTAGAAGGGAAGCCCGACATCCTTCAACAGTTCCAACAGCTTCCTCTGGATTTCTTGCATAAAATCAGGGACTTGTGGGGCCAATACTTGCTCCCAAAGGAAACAATAGTGTATGTTAGGCTCTATAAATACAATGTCTTTATCATGTACAAACCATGTCTAATTCAACAATGGAATACAAGTAAATAATCATGTATAATAGGCAACCCCTATTTCATGGTTATATCACCCCTGGAATTTAGTTAAAGTGGGGTATGGTGCCCCTAATCCCAGTTTAACAAAAAATTACGGTTTGGTGCACAGGTAATCACTTAGATTCAAGCAACAATTCCATTATTCAGGACTAAAAAACATGTATACAAGGGTTTTATCTAGGAGAAAAAGCCATCCCGGGGCGCGAGGTCCGTGAGAAATTGAGGAAAGGCCCAACAAGGAGGTGGCGGTCATGTGGGGAGACCTGCCCGAGCCAAGTGGTCATGTGGGGATGGCCGCCAGGGCTAGGCGGTCTTCCCGCCATGACCGCCGGCCCCTAGGCTGGTTTAAATGCCCACTTTTCTTTCTCTTTCTTCTCATTTCACTCAAAACATCCCAAAGCACCAAAAACTATCAAATTTCTCCTCTCCATTACTCTCCAAATACTCAAGAAACCCCCCTAAGCTCCTCTATTCCTCATCCATGGCATCATCAACGTCTAATCTCCCGAACTCGCTAGAGGAATCCATGAAGAAATACTGCCCAAAGTCTAATCTGAAGGAAAATCCGGGTTTGTTGTTGAAATCCCCTAGTAGACACCCCTCTTCCCAACTCCCCAAAATCCCAGTAAGCGATTTCTACCAACTAAAACTCATGGAATCTTCATTTTATTTCAATTTCAAGTTCATGCCTACACGCCCCTTAAATCCGGATTTGTGCAATGCATGTTGTGTTTGAGTGTTTAGAAATGCTCCTAAGATGCCTATAATGCTTTCCCATACGCTTATTCTATGAATTAAACATAAGAAATCACAAATTTGAGGTTTTGCCCAAATTGAAGTTTTAGGGTTCTTGGCGAAATTTGAGGATTCTGAGTGATTGCGTTGTTGTTTAGATGTTACGAGTGCATAGAATCACTGTTAGGTGGATGGGTGTTGATGGGCTCATCCCAATTTTGGCCAATTTTGAACTTCGTCGGAGCGGGTTTTGTGATTTTCTTGTATTTTGACCCATAAATGAAACCGTGTTTTGATGCTAGAAAATATGATGCAAATATGTAATCCCGTCCCCATGATGCATGTCTTGATGTATGTGGTCTTGGTTTGTCTTTGCCGAATCGGAGTTGGTGTGAGCATTAACTTCTTCTGGCATATTCACATAGGATCCGAAGGACAGGCAACGGAGCCATGCCGGAGCTAACACCCGTCATCTCGTTCTGACTCATGTAAACAAAAACAAGCCTGTTTAAGAAATCATCAGGAGAGTTGGATTATGGGATTTCTTTAGTACCTTTCGGGGAGACAAGGTTGATTTACAGGCAGTGTCAGCCTTAGGCGAGAGGTGGTGAGATACCACCAATATTTTTCATTTTGCCTGAGGAGAGATGACGATGACCCCTTCGGATTTTTCTCACATCATCGGATTATTGTTTCGAGGCTCATCAGTTGTCTTTGACCAGAAGTTAGACATTGATTGCTTCCAGGAGCTGGTGGGTCTTGCACCTCAGTGGGTCCATATAGATGAGGTATCGCCCAAGTGGTTGTAGGATGCCTTGTTGGACAGTCGATATCCTGGGACGCCCGAGCAGTGAGCCCGTGGCTTGATCTTGGTGAGTATGAGCAGGACCCTCTTTGGATCAGGCAGTGATCGGGTTTGATGTGATTTTTTGGCATCACTTGTCGACTTGAGTGGGCCAAGAATTGACTGGGCTTCGGCGGGCTTTGCAAATGCTTATCGAGAGATGATCAACTTTTCTCGGGTCACCGCCAAGCATTTCTATGGTTCAGCCTGGATCTGGGAGGTATGCCTATCATCTTGATCTCCGTATCTCCTTTGATTATCCCTCTCCTTTGATGCCTATCGTCTTGGGCTCCATGACCGCCATGGCCGCCCGGCACCTCCGCATTTCCCCGTTCTTTCTATTTTTTGCATCTGGTTTCCCCTAATTCCTCCCTGATTTGATTCCACCGTGTAATTAACCCCTAATCAATCCAGAATCATCTCTTTTCTTGATTAGTACTCCCCCCCAATCATCTCCTAATTGATTGATTACACATTAAGTCCCCATTTTGTGCTTAAATCATACCAAAAACACATTTACTATTAAGGGATGATTTAACTTTGATTTTCCAACTAAAATTAGTCTGCAGGTAATGTGTTTATGGCTACTCAACTCTAGAAATTCCTTTTTATTAACTTAGGCCCTCAAATTCATACTTAACCGAAAATAAATCATCTCATTATAATCGGGTTAGAATAAACATGAAAGCCCAAATAAATAAAATGGAACAATATTTTAATGAACTGGGCTTTAGTATATTTTTATCCTAAGATTAAATCATCTCATTAATCCTAAGGTCACAACACATAAATCCCAATTCAAAAAATATGTATTCCACTAAAATAAATTCTAAGTGTGCCTTAGCCAAAGACCAAATCATCTCATTGATCTTATGGTTCAAACCTACCTAAAATCTAATTTAGGAAAATATTTATGGGTCAAATTTGGGTATTCACACATAATAGTGTTCATCATATTAAATAATGAATATATATACTTGCTTAGTTTCACTTTCACTTACCGCAGATTGTTTTTAAATCCATTTTTTCACACTTTGAATGTCAAACAAACCAATTCCAAAGAATTGTATTGCTTACTTTCAGTAGGTAAGTATTTATGAAGTAGCCTTTACTATCACATTGTCTACAAATTTTCAATTTTATAATTTATAGCAAGGAAACAAAATATTAGAAATATACATTTGACCTAATCATCAACACCTATGTTTTCTTTTGGTACATAATTAACGCCCATATTAACTTTAAGAAAAATAAACAAGCATTATTATTTTTTTTTTACTCACCTTATTATTGTAGACCCAAATTGATTAAGAGGGGAGGTGAATTAGCCCTTTTTCGCACTACAACTGGGTGATTATGAACACACTTAAGAAAAGACTTAGATTTGCACAGAGGGCTTTTGAGTGGTTCCCCACATAAGAGCATTTACAACTCAAGGAATCCACTTTGAGATTTCTAACCTTCACTATACTTGACTTTTAACGGATTCAGCCACAACCTTTTACAAGCTTTTTTCCTAGGCTAACCTCAAACCTATCACTCACCACAAACCCTTCAGGTTTACTGGATCCCACCTTAGTAGAACTAATCCCCAAGCCCCATTAAGATGTGTGTAACTCTCAGAATAAAGTATATTCTTTGAACAACTCAAGAAGATTTACAATTAAGCTATTGTACTCAAGATTTCATAATTTTCGACTCAATGAAGAACTGTAAGTATAACTCAACTTTCATATCAATATAATTTCTCAGTTTGCAGCTTTAGGCTGAGTTCTTCAGTCTTGCTTCAATTTATAGAGGCTGGGGAAGAAAAAGCCTCCAAATCCAATGTCTACAAGTCACTATCAGCTTCATCGGGATTTGGCATGGTTGGTGCCAGAATATTCATATTTGATTTTTCTAGTTGGTCGACCTGCACATGTTAGCTGACTCCTAAGTTTGATCATCCTAGGTTGGACTGAATCGAAAGGATCCATTGTGAGAGGTTTCCAGACCTTTTATCAAGCTCCTGTAGGGATTAAAGTAGTATACTAGGTTTTATATGCTTGGGAGTTGTCCTAGCATGTGACCCCAAAAACCAAGGTCACCATGAGCGATTGAAAGCGACCTTTCATACATGTTTTTCCAACAAGCCTATTCCACTTGCTCATGCATATTCCACTCACTCCAAACATCAAGAATTCAGATCACATGTTTGTTTAGATATTAGAGAGTAGAATATAATAATCTTAATCTTAGCTTGTCATAATCAAAATTAATTAAGCTCATGGTTAGATAATTAAGCTAAATTACCAATTAACACTAATTGGCCTATAAATTAAGCACTAATATCACATACTAATTACCATAACCCAACATCTTTCCTTTTTTTATTATGGAAAACACTGAAGAAAAATACAGGGGTATAAAGATTTTATCCAAATAAATCATAAGCTCCCCATACTTCAAAGATTTTTCCAAAATAATCATTAATCATCAGAGGAACAGAGATGTGTTAGACAAATTATCAACCATAATATCATCAATCGATATCCATAATCTTTCATAGTATCATCATAGACCGATATCGATAAGCATCCATAATGTGTTTTTCACACATTCACTTTTCTCCCCCTTTTGGCATCACCAAAAATATGCACAAGGGAGGAAAAAAAATATATACCCTGCAGGAGAGATCAACAACCATTTCGCAACAGCATAACAGGATACATATATGGAAACAACAAATAGTTCAACAGATAAACAAACAATCTGGCATCAGTAGTGCCAGAAGCAAAAACAGAACCGAAATATCCAAAATATCCAAAGTAAAATATAAGCCGAAATTAAACATGATGCAATATGTGTTTAGATATAAAAATGCATGATCCTAATTGGGCATCAGATTTAAAGGAAGGTTACTCAGTGGATTGATCATCATCTCCTAAGGTTTCCATTCCCACAACAATATTCTTCCTCTTTCAAGAGACCGGTCCACCCCTGTGGACAACCTTATTGCTACAGCATAGTATGAACTTCCTCTAGAATTTGCGCATCAGTATGGAATAATTAGTGTTATCAAATCCGGCCCGCCCAGGACGGTCGAACCTGGTTAACCGTGACCCGGATGGGTCTCCGGATTAATAATTTCTTTGTTAATTTCCGGTTGAACCGCAATTTACCAGTATTTACCTAGAAAAATCGTGACCCGAAAGCCGACCGGTTCAACCCCTGGTCCGGGTTTAATAACATTGGGAATAATGACAACGCAAAAAGTTAGTTTTTAATTGCACGCCCTACCTACAAAACCGATTGCTGTCGGGAAATGCCTATTTTAATCGGTTCAGCACAAGTCGATAGGCATCAATAATCCAATAATTTATTTAGGAATAAAGGTAAGAAAACAGAAGTTAAAGGATATTTTCCAATATTAACCCCAAGTGGCTCTGTTAAAATGCACGACGTGGGATATGCAAGGTTGCACCCTTTTATGAAGTGTGGACCCAATCATTCACCATTATACAAACTAACTGAATCTTAACCTTGTTTCAAGGACATTAAATTCCAAGACCACTTATGCCAATAAATACAATCAACAATCCAGTGACTGAATACTTTAACAAATCAACCACTTATAATGTGGAAATCCAAATGAAATTCAAGGTTCAAGGGTATTAAGGCTATACTTCTGTTAAACAAATCAATTCTTAGGCCAAAACTTAACCTAATTTAATAATTATCAATCATTTTTTTTTGACATAGAATTCATTCTCTTTCAAAACTGACGGAGATAATTCATGTTGTAGCTTTTTGGTTTTTATGTAAGAAACAAAAGGAAAGGAAATACCTCAAAAACAATTGATGACGTTATCGTTCTTTCGATTTGAACGTAATCTGGAAGTTTCCCGCCCTCCTTCCTGACAGTCAACTTACGGATGAAAAGAATGTTGCTACCACTGATTCAACAGAAGAAAAATTCAGTTTCTTACCAGAAAGGAAAAATTCACCTCTACAATCAACAATCATATTAACCAACAATCTACTGATCTATCTTTACTCATTAATGATATATGAGTCCCACAATATCATGGAGTCCAAACCCAGAGAGACTAGACGTAGAAAATGTAGTGACTTGTTTATTCCCGGGGAGAGGAGATGGAATTCTGAATTAATAATACAAAGCATTTTTCTACTTTTCGAAGCAACTCAGATTCTGAATATCCTCCCAGTTAGCGCTACACCGTCTGTGGACACTCGATTATGGAGTCTTAGCATACCACCAAAAACTAGACACTTCGTTTGGCGTACACTTCTGAACTCTCTTCCCACCAAATCCAATCTGTGCTCACGAGGCATATATGTCAATTTGATCCACTATGTGAACGATGCAAGGCACATCTGGAGTCCAGCGAACATGTTTTTCTTGATTGTGTGGAGGCTAAAGATGCCTGGAAAGCTTGCAGATGCAGAGCAGGTTCTTACTGTACCAAGAGCTCATTTTCAAGTGTGGTTTGGCAGTGCATGGCTCAAATTTGGCCGTAGAAACATAGATTTCTGGGTTATGCTTCTATGGTGTCTGTGCTCAGCACGAAATATGATGCATTTCAAGGGAAGAAATTGCTCCACTCAAGAGATTTTGGAAACAGCTAAGCACATATTACACAGCTACCAGAAGCAAACAAATCCAATGAACAGCATCCTTTACCCAGGCCATCAAGTACTACCCACACAAAGTGGAATCCACCAAGAGAGGGCAGATATAAGGTTAATGTTGATGCTGGAATTTTTGGAGAGGAAGGTACTGGTCTAGGTGCTGTCATTCGAAATTTGGATTAGGAAATTCTAGCTTTGGCTCACACACGGAGTAATCCTCAAATCTCGGGTGGAAATTGCAGAAGAAAAAGCCATTATGTTCTGCATCCAAATTGCCTCATCCGCAGATTCTAGACTCTTACTTGGGACTTGCTCTTCAAGAAATCCCTCGTGCCATCTGCAACCTGTGGTCCATCTCATTCTACCAGACCATAAGAGACGCCAATAAGGTTGCCCATCAAGCTGCCCAATGTGATAAGAATTGCTCCCAGGAAATCATTCTGTTAGATGACTCTCCACTATCTTTTCTGCATTTAGCTTCCAAAGCTGCAACACTCTAATCTTTTAATATTAATGGAAAGCTTCAGTTCTCAAAAAGATGGGATGTCGTCAGCGTCGTGGCTCACATAATGGGACATCCCTGTAGCAAAGCATCAGCCATGATAAGTAACATATATATTCAGAGCAATTAAAGTATCACAGGGAAAAAAAAAAAATTACAAAATGTTGAAGTCAAACTTGCAGTTGATCCAACTAAGCTGCTTATGGTACGCAATGGCTTGATTAAAATTTTGCAAGAAGTCATGTGTGTACCTCGTTGTTGTCTGGGTGAGGAATATCTATTTGAGGGATGCGAGAAATCTTGGGCCAATCTTCCCCATCCGCTCTTTGACACCTCCTTTGCAGCACAGGACAGCTACTGATTTCTAAAAAGGAAAGGGATGAGGGCAGCCCCTCTTCTGGGATGCATTGGAGCTCCGGGCAACCCCGGATAGACAAACGTTTGAGAGAGGTGAGATGCTGAAGACCATTGTAATTCAGAGATTTCAGAGATTTAAGATTCCAAATGCTAATGTCGGTAAGACTAGAAGGCAAAGAAATCCCAGGGAAGCATTCCACATCTTGGATATTAACCAATTCCAAGGATGAAAGAGAAGGGAGCTTACCCAAACCCCAATACATGAGACTACTGCAATCCCCAATGTAAAGCTTTTGAATTGTTGAAGCCCCAAATTCTAATAGTTCTTGTCCTGGACAATTATTTAGAGTCAGATCGACAAGGGAAGGGAGAGAAAGGTGGTTGGGAAAGGTCACCTTGGGAGATCCATGTAGATCCAAATAAACAAGGGAAGGGAGGAAAAGGTGATTGACCCTGCTCAATTCAGGACATCCGCGAAGTTCTAGACGCTCCAGAACAGGGAATGCCCTCCTTCTGCCTTGTTTCTCATCATCTAGATCATCAGACATCCATTCCTCCCATCGTCGCATCTTTACAATATCTAGACGTTTGAGGGATTGAAATGGTTGGATTGACTTGCAACTCCCGTAGAACTCAGCCCCCACTGACACTACAGAATCAAACCGATCTATCTCCAGTGTTTCTAAGAACGGCAGCTGCCCAACTGGTGGCAAGTAAGTGCAGTATTTGCATCCTCTAAAGACCAAACTCACAATGTTAGAATAGGAGGAGTCCCCAACCCAATTTGGAAAACTTTTACCCCTGAATCCATCAATACTAATGGTCTCCACATTTACGTGAGGCTGCAGGTTATGGAGTACGCTTACGGCGAGTGAACCATCTAAGTCAACTTCATTATAATTCCACCACGTATAAGACAATACCCGTAGTCCCTTCTTCTCTCTTAAATTGGCCCTCAAAGCATCTAGCTCGTCCACGACGTTCTCAAGATCTCCAAGCCTTAATTTTCCATGTAAATTTCGGAGCTCCCCCAACTCTCCAAGCCCAGACCCTCTCTGTTGTTCACCCACAATAAAATGATTTAAATACTGGAGCTTGACCAGTTTGCCCATCTGTACTGGCATATACTTCAAACCAGTCCCATAAATATGAAGACGACATAGGTTGATCAGATTTGTCATCTTGTCTGGAAGCTCAACAAGTCCGTCACAGCAATGCAATTTTAAGGTCTGCAAATTGTACATATCACCTATAGATTGCGGAAGCTGTTGAACTGGTGTGCTAGAAAGCTCAAGACGCCTCAACTCCTTCAAATTGCCCATTGAATCAGGCAACAATTGTATGCCTGTGTGTTCTATTCTGAAATATCGTAAGCTCTTCAACTTGCCTATTGAATCAGGCAACACAGTTAGCTTTCTACAATCTTTCAGGATCAGCGTTTGCAAGTAAAATAAACTTGCCATATCTTCTGGCAAACTTTGAATTGATGGCCCACTCAGTCCCATAAATCGTAAGTATTTCAAAGTTCCAAACAATTTTGACAAAATGTTTCCTGCATCCCTATCCTCCTCCAGAAAGGAAAAATCCAGCACCCGCAAGCGCCGAAATCTTGACAAAAAATTGACAGATTGTCCATGCTGACCACACACCAAATATATCAAAGTCCGCAAGATCCTTGCTTCACAGAGTCTCTTCAATTGCTTTGGTGGATTAGATCCATCTTGCATATAAAACAAATGGCGAGTCCTTTCACTAGGTTCTCGGTTATCAACATCTTCCATGTTGTAGAAAAAATCTCCAGCTATAGATTTTGCTAAGTCATTGATGAGATCATGCATAACAAAAACTCCTTCATCAAACAAAGTTTTTTTGGAAATAAAAAATGATCTGTATGCAAGTTCTTCAAAATACTCATTGCCAATCTCTTCCACATCTCTACTTTTATCAGGTTGGACTATGAATCCCTCTGCCATCCATAACAGCACCAACTCTTCCTTCTTGAATTCTAAGTCCTTTGGAAAGATGGCACAATAAGAAAAACATTGCTTGAGATGAGAGGGAAGATAATGATAGCTCAATCTCAGAGCCGGAATAATGTTTCCATTGCGCATATCCCACATATTGCTCTTTAATATGGATTCCCAGTCTTTAGCATTTCTTCTACGACAGAGTAAACTTCCAAGGGTTCTTGCAGCCAAAGGCAGGCCTTTGCACTTTCTTGCAATTTTCTTCCCAATTTCTTCCAATTCTCCGTGCGCATCAGCAATGTCACCATCAAAGGCATGTTGTGCAAACAATTTCCAGCAATCATCTTCATTTAATACTTCTAACTGGTGACTCGGAACTGAAGCCATTGCTAATGCCACTTGTTCACTTCGTGTAGTAATGAGGATCTTACTTCCTTGTGCCGCAGATGAGAGCGGTACCAACAAACGTCTCCAATCAGCATGCTCATTCCAAATGTCATCCAGAACAAGCAAAACCCTTTCCCCTCTTACTTTCTCCTCCAGCTTAATTTGCAGTTGATAGGGAGTTGATGAATCGCATTCGGACACACCGATTTCTTTGAGAATATTCTTGATCACCTTGAAAATATCATATTCTTCGGAGACACAGACCCATGCTTTAAGTTTATCAAACCGTTGGTTCACTTGATTATCGTTGTAGACAAGCTGTGCAAGAGTGGTTTTCCCAACTCCGCCCATTCCAACTATGGGAATCACATCCGGGTGCTTCCCTTTTGCATCATTCGACAACAACAATCGTATTATAGCTTCTTTATCATTATCTCTGCCATAAACTACAGGATCAACCAGCAGAGGAGTGGTTGTTCTTTCCTGAGATGATGATGATGATGATGATGCATGATCGGGTCTTTTCCCAACTTGCGCCACTAAACCAAGTGTAATTGTTTGCTGCAACAAGTCTTCTACTCTATCAAAGATCTGTTCCAATCTTGGTTGCATATCTCCCATTCCCATCTTACACGGATTAAGAGAAGCGAGAAATTTTTGCACCTGAATTGAGCAGGTTGTTTCTACTTTCATCTGTTGTTGCTTAAGAGCTCTGAAGTTAATCTCGTCCAGAAAGTCATCAGCTTCATAAGCAATGTCTTTGAGGTCGTCCAACCAGTTCTTCACAGCTGATGAAGTGATTTGCTTCTCCTCGGCATCTCCCAGTAGTCCGTTGACGGTATTCATTCTCGTTTTCAACTTCTGCAGCAGCTTATCATCGAGCTTTCGCTGCTTGAAGAAGTCCAAAACCTCTTTGGAAGCCATCTTGTCAAATAAGACATTAAAGACAGCAGACAGAACAGGTGCTGCTACCAAAGCCTCGGCCATTATCTTGTTCCAGAAATCGTCTGTTACGAATCAGAAGAGAACATGAATGAAACACAAGCAAACAGACAACAGAGCAAGCCAATAAAGAGTAAGGTTGCAAGAAGGTTTTCTTACCTGAAGCACAAAATTCTCGCTGGAGCTTCGTGAAGGAAAGTACTTTTCTTGGGTGTGTTCAATGCAGGGTAGATCTCTGGGGAAGGCTTAACAAGAAAAGTATGCAAGTAATTACTCTAGTCAATAATTCTTTACGATGTGGCCATTGGTTTTCCAATAGGATGCATAAGTGTATGCATAGTGGGTCTGCAATCCTAACGGGTCATCCTTCCAGGTGGAATGAGAAAATCTAGTGGACCAAAATGAGTCAATGAAATACTGGAGTCCTAAGCCAATGCACTTCGCAGAAATAATGTTTAACAGACCCAAATGATTTTATATTCTCATTTTGATATGGTCAAACAAAGACAACGGTTAGCTAGCTCAAGTGGTATGTTGTCAAAACAGCTAGCTCAAGTGGTATTGCATAAAATTGACAGATAAACGAGACAAAATAATGACCAATAATGGTCTTCTACCCCATTTCTTGATCTCGAAACAATTAACTGGTGTTATAAAGTTCAATATAATTTTCAAGAAAAAGTATTCATATATATGACAACATTGCATCACCATTTGCCAATTTCAATATGATAAACTAGAATATTCTTCAAAATCTACCAGACAAATTCGAACCAATATCTCTCCTGCATAACGCAGACGCATGGAATGTGTTTTTTGGTTGGGTCATTTCATCAAACACTTGGAGAAAACCAAACCAATGGACTCCCAATGTTATTCGACCCTCTTGGACTAGGTCTAGAACACAGAATATACCAATGTGTAAATAATAATGTTTCAATATTTTGTGGTGTACAATTACAATTATAAAAGGACAAGTAGAACCTGATATATGTAACATCATCAAGATAGTTGCTGTCTCTCAAGTTTACCATGAGCCATTGCACTGACCTGAGTAGGATACAGATAGATATATGGTTACTAGATGTGACAAAAATTAACAATTAATATGTGGAGGAACCAAATGATATAAATATATGAACTTCAATAGTTTAGAAACATACCACAAAATCAAATACAATGTCTTAATCACTTTTTATTCACTAACAAAGTATCCAAAATGAACTTTTCTGCCAACGTGTTTAATTCTACGAAGTTCACGATATTGGGCTAGTTCTGGCCTTTCCCGAGTCAATCTGGGCTTTGAAAAGGTGTAGCCACAAGGAAGGTGACAAAGAAACAACATAGTGGAGTCAGGTTTCGATTATGGGACCTGTGGGTTATGGACCCGCCACGCTTCCATTGCCTCTGCTTCTTCCCGAGTCTCCATTTTCTATTTATGTGATGTGGTGTCTATTCAGTAATTATAATCAATTTGGTTTCACGACCAAAAAAAATAATCAATTTGGTCCCTGTATTGAATTTTAATTATCTTTTAAAAAAATTGTTGGAAGTTGTTTGATCATTTTCAATTCTTTTACCTTAACTCGAAGCTTATCGGGTTTGGTTATTTGGGTAAGTGAATTGGGTCGTATAATCTGTGAAAAAATGTGCAACATCAACAATGTTTAGGAAACTTTGATTAAAATTGGGTAGGAGACCAAATTAGTCACAATTATTCGGTACAGGGACCAAATATATTCAAATTGAGGTTGGTTTAAGGATGCTAGCCAAAAATTATGTTATAACAAAAGAAAAACCAAAGTAAAAATAGCATGCCTCCATCCACTGAAAAATAGTATAGGAGCAGTAGCGGAGGCTTAGGGAGGCTAAGGATGGCCATAGCCCCCTTGAATTTTTAATTTTTCATATCAGTCCTATTGCGATGCACATTTGGCCCTTTTAAGTTTTATTTTTTCACATAAGTCATTATTACGGAAAAAAAATCTGTATTGGCCCCCATAGAAATTTTGTCTAGCTTCACCACTGTATGGGAGAGATGGTCATGTCATCACCCAGACTGTCCGATGTATATAAAAGAGACAGAAATTAAAATTTGGGGTACATAAAAGGGACACAAAAACTCCAGAGTATACAATCTGGACAAAAAAAAGAAACTTCAGGTATATAAAAGGTGTTTAACCCCACAAAGGTTATAAGTGTTATGACTCTAATGCCATGCCATGTTGTGTTTGATGAGCAGATTTTTCCCTTTCGGACGGTTAATAATGTGGGTGTTATTTATGTTGCTAATGTCCCTTCCTCTCTTGAGATCACCATTCCTGATTCCTAAATTTTATCATCTCCACCAGTCCTTGTCTTTCCCACCACGATTTACTGCCCAGCCCCAGGACTCGGGGCAGCCTGTTGCTGCTCTAGTGGCATAGAGTGACATTGTCACTGTCGTTGTTCTTCCTCCAATCACAACTCTTTCTGCCATCACACCTGATGCAGTGGCACCTCAACTTACACAGCCACAATGACACGAACACTGCCCCACCGAATCCACTCACACCATGGTTACATGGACACGCACTGGCCAGACCATCAAACCTCATAAGAAACTATCTCTTTTGGCCCGTGTGTCACCTATAGAGCACACTTATTACACTCAAGTTGTCAAACATCTAGAGTGACGTGATGCCATGCTTGCCAAATACAATACTTGTGGCACATGGCGACTTGTCCCACCTCAACAGGCTCCGAATGTTGTGGGTTGCAAGTGGATCTTTAAAACATAAACCAATCCTGATGGGGTCTGTGGAGCGTTGCAAAGCTCGTCTAGTCGGTAAAGGCTTTCACAAATGTCGGGGTGTCGATTTTGTGGACACTTTAATCCGATGGTGAAGCCTACTACGGTTCGCTTATTATTTTCTATTTTTGCTGCAAAAGGATGGTCCATCCGACAATTGGATATTTTCAATACCTTTCTCCATGGTCGCTTGAATGAGGATATGCTTATGTCTCAGCCACGTGGGTTTATAGATCCCAATTATCCAGATTATCGCTGCAAAGTTGAGACGTCTATCTATGCTCTCAAAAGGTCTCCCCATATTTGGAACCGTTGCCTCACGAATGCACTCGTACCTTTGCTTTCTTTGACTCCAAGACTGACACTTGTCTCTTTTACAAGTCCACTGACTCTGCCCATATCTACTTTCTAGTTTATGATGATGATATTGCCATTCTTGGATCAACATGATCACAAGTTTAGGGCCTTGTACAATTCCTATAGATTCAATTTGCTCTTTCTGATCTGGGTCAACTTCATTATTTCATTGGCTTGGAGGCTACTTGGCAGCCTCATAGTCATCTTCTTCACCAGTCCAAGTATATCCATGGCCTGCTGTCCAAGGCTGATATGCTTGGTAACCGTCCAATTTCAACCCCTATATGCTCCACAGAGAAACTCTCTATTGGTGATAGTCTCCCGTTTGTTGATGATGTCCTTTATCGTAGCATTATTAGTGGTATCCAGTATCAACCTTTACTTGCCCAGACATCGTCTGCTCTGTCAATAAGTCACTCAATACATGCATGCTCTAATAAGTAGTATTGGTCTGTCGTCAAGTGCATTCTGCGCTATCTTCACACTACCCCTTATGTTGGTTTGTTTTCCCTCGTGACAATCCTCTCCACTTATATGGCTTTTGTGATGCCGACTGGGGAGGGAAGTTTGGATGATTGCAAGTCTACTTCTAGTTATGATATTTTCTATGGCACTACTCTTGTCTCTTGGTCCTCTCATAAATAACAATCTGTCTCTCACTCCTCTACTAAGGCAGAGTACCGTTCCTTTTTTTTATATATATACTAGTCGAGGAAAGTAAGACTCGAACCCAAGACCTCACCCCTCTTGTGCTTTTGACACAAGAATGTCAATGCGCTACAAGTCCATTGGTGGCAGAGTACCGTTCCTTAGCTATTGCTACAAGTGAGTTGATTTGGATCCAGCTTCTTCTTAGTGAGATTAACCTACAATGTCACACTGTTCCGCATCTATGGTGTGATAACCTCAGTGCTACTTACCTCACAGCAAATCCAGTGCTTCACTCTCACACTACGCATATGAAACTTGATTTCAACTTCGTCTGAGACCTTATCTCCAAGAAGCAGTTTCATGTTCAATATGTTTTTTCTCATGATCAAGTAGTGGATATCTATACCAAACCTCTTCCCAAGAATCGGTTTCGAATTCTTTGTGACAAGATGCACCTATTCCCGGAACACATTGAGATGAAGTGATATGATGTATATAATGTACTAAATACTATGTAATTAGGATTAAAAGTTGTCATTGTGTTTAACACATTATGCATATAAATACGAGAAAAAAGTTTTTCATGTCCTTCCATTTTGTCGATTTCGTATTTGTTGTCCCTCTTCGTTCAATTTCACTCATTATGTCCCTGAACTTACGATTTACCGGGTCACAATGTCCATTTTACACCCTACAGTCGGTTGGACATTGTCAAATTGACACTTTTCCTGTGGGGCCCATGTCATTCTCATTTTTTATTATTTTATTATTTTCTTTTTTCTAAAATTAATTTCTAAAACTCTTATGCAACCCCAGTTTAGCAAATTCATTTTCAAAAAAATCTTTACATCATTAATTTATTAATAAAAAACTAAATTAAACAGAAAACACACCATGCCCATGACTAAAGCCTAAAATCATCAACAATGTAATCGTTGGTGCAAAATCAACACCGACATCTTCATGCAACTCCCCTTCAAAACTGTCCTCCCCTCCGTTGTCTCTCCAACTACCTCTATCACTCATTGTTGGACTCAATTTCGCCTGCCTCTACCTCCACACTAAATCCAAAAAACAATATAATCATGCTCTGTGTAACACCGCATACAACCAAGATGAAGAACAAATTAATGACAAAATCCAAAAAATAATATAACCATGCTCACTTAGCACACAACCAAGACGAAGAACAAATTAATGATAATTCAATGGGAACAAAGTCATACACAAAAACAACAAATTGAGTAGATTAATCAAAGAATCAATAATCAACAATGAGAAAGGAAACAACTGATTAAAACCAGATCTTAGTGAGTGCCAAAGAACGACTAGAGACCGTCGCTATGCATGAGTGCTACTGGAGCGGGATTCGCCATCAAGCAAGCTACTGTGGCCACCGTAGAGATGAAGATCTGTTTCCCAGGAAGGCCAAACGCTGTCGGATCTGTGCCGAGTAAGAATGTTGCAACCGGTTCACCGCGCTAACATCAAGTGGGAAGGAGAGGAAGAAGCCGGAGCCAAAGCCACCACTGCTACTGTGCTTTCGCTTCCACCTCAATTTCGTCGTCGAGACCACGAGGTAATCAATTTTTTAATTGTGTTGCTTTCGTTCTTGTTGATGGGCTCGTGTGTGGGTTGGATTTTTGCTACAGTTAGGAGCAAAGAAGGGAGGAGGTATTTTTGTTGTGGTTGTGGGTTTGTGCAAGGGCGGCGAATGGAGGAGCAGGGGCGGTGAAGGGAGTTGTAGACCGGCAGTTGGTGCTTCTGGGACGGCGCGAGGAGGACGATGGCGGAAGGGTGACCGGCGACGATGTGGACAACAGAGGAGTGAGGGTGGTGTTGGTTTGGTTGTGACCAAGAATCGAGAGAAAGCGGGTGGTTGTTGGGATCTATGGCTTCTCCGGTGATGTCGTCTTCTTTGATGACCTGGTTTTCAAAGGGTTTTAAGTTTTAAAAAAATAATTTAGTAATCTCATTTATGATTATAAGTTATCATATTTTGATTAAATTGGAATTTTTTTAGTGAAGTAAAAACAAACGATTTACTTAGTTAAAAAAATTAAAATTTTAAAATAAAAGAGAAGAAAACAACGATTTCACATGACTTTTTTGGTATTTATTTATTTTTTATCACTGTAGAATTGATTTATTTTAATTCAAGAAGATTTAAGAAATTAAATTAAGAAAAAGGAATATGAAATATGGAAGAATTATTTTAAGAAAGGACAGCCCGTGGGCCCACGCAACACGTGTCGACACCACATTAATCAACCTGCAATAGTGGGTAAAATGGACAAGATGACCCGATAAATTGTGAGTTCAAGGACACCATGAGTGAAATTAAACAAAAAAGGACAACAAATACAAAATTAACAAAGTGAAAAGACATAAAAAAATTATTTACTCATATAAATACTATTTGTAATGTCAATAATACATACACAGAGTATTAGATTGCTAAACGGAATTAGACTATCCATCATAAAGTAATCATGGAATGGAACCTTCTTAGCATCGAGACTTCCCTCACATGCGGCTTCAAACGAAAGGGTGCCACTATTGCCATTTGCTAGAACTTGGTACCCCACTTGTCCCACCCATTTGTCTGACTTCTTTTTTGTTTCTCTCAAGTTGTGTTCTATTGCACATGGATGATTATCTCTACGTAAATTAGTCTTGGATAGAACTTCAAATTGATTAGGGCGGTGGATTTTGAGCAATATGTCACTAGTTTTGTTGATCATCCACCTTGTTGACATAGATTGTCGGATGGTTTGTTGTTGAGCCATGATCAAAGTATATAAATATGTAGAGTATAACTAGTTCTTATATGAAAAATCTACGTTTATGTGATCCCACAATTTTTTTCTCCTTCTCATTATTCGACATGACTCTTAAAATTGATGGATTAATTCAAAATCTCATATATATTACAGAGAGTAATCCTCCCAACATGGTAGTTTCCATACCATACAAAAAATATTAATTGATATCAAATTTTTTATCATTTAGGCCAATACTGTTGGTCAAGCTACTTTTACTGGCAAAAATTAGTATATCTTTCAAATGCCTATAATTTGTAGTTAAAAAGTTCAATTTTTAGTAAAAAATTAAATAATATACAAAACCGTAGAACCTACGGGAAATGAGCTAGTATTGAAACGCCACGACCCGTATTTACCGTACACAGTAAACACGTGCCGGAACTGTGACAATCCAACCCAACAAAGCCCAGCATACAGTGTATACAATAGATTTCCGGGCCCAACAGCCCAAAATAGGAAACATCATAAATAACAAAACCGGCGCAATGGCCCAATAATAATAATAAAATGCACAGCGGAAGACTTAATAACTCACATAAATATTGTATGCGACATAGATGCAAACTATGGATCCGAGCCCTGTCCAAGGGATAACGCCGCAGCCTGTCTGGAATGCACCAAACCTGTACCACAAATAACTCATCCTACGGGATGAAAGCCCGCGGGTGAGGGGTGAGTCCGAAGTGCTCACCGACGATGGAAAGACAATCAATATGCAACTATAAATTACTCAAGTCAAACACAGGCTAAACAGCCAAACACACCAAACCAAGACTCGACCCAAAATCGGTCCAAGACCAAAAACTCAAAAAAAATTCAATTATCCAATTTTATCTTTCCGGGCCCCGTCACGGATAAGCTAGAGGTCAGACCTGGTTATCAACACATTCCGGGTGCCAGACCAAATCCAGAGAACCCAGGGATCGACATCCCAAAAATACGAACCCAGGGATAGACATCCCAAAAATAATCACGGGATAGACATCCCAAGCATAGACATGCTTATCACAAGTAACCCAAGTCACGGCCACCACAAAATAGTCTTAAACCATCGAGTCGTACCACTACTTATCACGTGACAATTATAATATCGTTATCAAAATCAAATCCTGAGGATCAACATCCCCAACAAAAATACCGGGATAGACATCCCATCCAAAATACCAAGGATCGACATCCTTGTCACAATTTATTATTTATTTAATCCATTACTCGTTGTACCAAAAAGACTCAAGGAAAACATCCAAAACCAATCGAAAACTGGGATAAACATCCCGACCATAATCAAGACAATGGGATAAACATCCCGACAACCATCAAGACAATGGGATAAACATCCCGAACCAAACCACAGCAAATGCAACATGCAATAATCAACAAACACAATAACCGAGTAATATAGGCACATATTGAAGGAAATCCATCCTCACCTTGGCCGATTACTCAACTCCGGAAACAATGACCGGTCCGACGCCGGCTCCTCGGGAAACTGCCCGATATCCAAACCTATCCAACAAAACAACATATACACATAAATGCACATAATCGGTATACTATGATGCCAAAATTGCGAACTAACTCATCCCGGCTTATATCCTTTACTATCTTCTTTTACCGTTATTAATTCTTTTTCCGAAAATATTTCCTTGAAAATAATTATTATTTTGTTTACCAAATCGGATATTCTTTTCCATAAGATAAAAGTATCACCATAATAAATACTTAACAAATTATATATTCCAGAAAATACTTTCATTATGTCATTTAATCTTGATTCTCGAAATCATGTTATATTCTTTATTTTTCTAGTAATATAAATTAAATATATATATATATATATATATCCGGAAAATTATTATTTATCAAAATATACATATTAAGGTAAGCGTATGCCATATGTATTCTTTTTCCAGAAGATTTAATCATATAAACATATTTTTCTGAAAATAATATAGGTATGCATATAATTATCGATTTCCATTATATATATTAATTGCCAAATTATAGTTACCAAATATTATTATCTTTAGACATCCATATTTCCAGTAAAATTAATCATATAAGCTTATTACTTTTTTTTTTGAAATAAATGCGAATCTACAATTATATATATTTCCAAAGGTTAAATGTTTTTCCAAACAATTATAATATCAAAATATTACCTTTGTATATATTTTTTTCCAAAAGTAATCAGTTACCTTAATTTTTCTAGAGAAATAATAACATTCCAGAAAAATGTTTTTCCATAATATGTATCCAGAAATACAACCATTTATATGTATTATATATATATATATATATATATATATATATATATATATATATATATATATATATATATATATATTCCATTTTATTTATTTAATTACCCTTATTATTAAGCAGACTGGGCTATAAACATTGGGCCATTCAAGTCCATGCCCAAGCCCAAGTTCTAGCCCACACTCTAAGCCCACAAACACCAACCCATACACATAACCCAATAGCCAAGCCCACCCGGATCCACAAGAATCCGGGTCAGACCTGACCCATCACAAGACCCATCCGGGTCGAGGCCCACCTGGCTGCTCACCTAGCATGCCCAGCGGCGACTGCGGCGGCACGGGGCGGGGACGGAGAGGCGACGAGCGGCAAGGCGTGGTAGGTGGTGTTGTAGCAGCAGCAACTCGGTGGCGGCGCCGGTTGCTTGGAGCTGCAGGCGGCGGCGAGCTGCAGAAGAGATGGCGACGGCAAGGCAGGGAGGAGATGGTGGCGGCTTCACTTGACAGCAGCGGGTCGCGTGAGTCGTTGGGGACGTAACCGGACTTGCTGCGACTCTGTTCCACGGCGTCCACAACGAGGAGCTGCGGCGCGTCGAGCGAGGCAGGGAGGAAGGCGCTAGGTGGCGGTGAGGAAGGAGGAAGGAGGAGGGTGTTAGTTATATGCCCAAAAGCCAATCTATGGATGATTGTAGTCATGTATGTACTTTGAGGTTATTCCAATAAATATGATTATGAGATAATTGCTTGCATATATTTATAACCCTAGTTCATATTTGATATATTCTTAAATGTCCCTAGTCAGTTATTATTGCGGATGGGTTGTAATAATAAATTAAGACTAGCGTATGTTGAGAATTTATATGTGATATGAATTCAACATACGGGTACAAGTTAGAGAACTTGTGGACCGAACCGACCCACATAAGAACACTACATGGAACGTTATATGTATGTCATTAGTGTTTCTTATAGATGTATTGTCTTTCGACCTGAGATAGTCAAGGTATCCAACATATGAATCATATACTTTGATATTATTCCTAGTCATCCATAACTGAGTGGACATAAGGGTAATCATTGGGTATATGATGATTATGTAGTGGGTTTTGATTGATCAAGACGGGATTCGTTCGACCCATATAACGGGTATATTATCATATGGTTTCTTGATAGAGTTGAACTGTTAAATGCATAGCCATGCTCGGATTAGGTGATATGGTGATATCACGGATATCCGTTTTATACAGTTAACTCGGGGATCAAGAAACATAGATTAAACATATACGAGATTGGCAAATTCCATGTTTCGTGTTTGATCTTGATGATGGGACGAAAGGACGATGACATATTCCGAGGCATAGAGAATCAGTACTGATCTTGTCATTCGGGTAGCAATGATGTGTTGCTAGACGCCGCTCTTTGCTTATAATTGTAAAATGAGATTTTACAATTATTGCCGGACGTTACAAGTGCCTACAGGGTCACACACATAGAACCGTTGATTCGAGCAGGTGGTTGGACCGTGGTTGGACCGTAGTTGGACCAGGGTCGTTTTGGGATCAATAATTAAGTGAATTATTGATCAGACATGAGCTGTGGTGAGTTGTGGTCTGATTGTGTTTAGTGGGAGACAATGGTTATGGTGGACATCACCATTGGTCCACCTTGTTGGCCATTAGGCTAATTCTTTATGCATTATGGATGGGAGTGGGGAAAAGTTAAGTGATTAGATCACTCTCCTGCCTCTCTCACGTTTTGCATCAGTTTTCAGACCTCTCCATCATCCTCTCAACCTCTCTTCTTCTTTGTGAAAGAAGGAAGAGAACCAAACACCCAAAAACACATAGCCCCGGTTTACTCTTGCCAGCACATCAGTCCGGGGAGCTCGAGGCTTGACTCGTGTGACGACTCCAAGCTGATCACGGTTCGTGTGGATACCGTAGAGGAGCCAGACCGTTGTCTAGCTCTTGCTGATTCCTTACACAAGTTGGGTGAGAGATCCTAACTCTACAGGTATGTAAAAATTTTGTTATACGGTTTATGCATGCTTCATATGTGGTTCTTGGTTAAGTTTCCGTAAATTCCGCTGCTTGTTATGCTTAGTATATGAATGTCATATAGCTTAGGAAACTTACAGAGGGTTGGTCACGGGTTTATGTGCATATGTTGATATGTTCATGCATATAGATATGATATGTTATAAGTGATATAGCTTGAACATGCTAGGCATATGTGATATGTTGTTTTCAAATATGTATATGTGATATATGTATTGATGATGATGTTTGTCAAAAGAGTTTTGACAAAGAGAACTTGATTGGTATGTGATATCAATCAAGGAGTTTTTGGCAGTAAGTTGAAAGAGTTCGACTAGGAGAAACCGAGTGTCGGTTTGTGTTTAGAACGATTCTAGTTCAAGTTCCGCAGGCCCAGAACAGCGATGTTGGTAGGACTAACATCGATGTTCATGTGTTGATTAGCCTTTGCCGAGCCGAATTAACATCGATGTTGTTTGGACAACATCGATGTTCTAAGTAGGCTGGTTTTGGCCGAATCAAAATAACATCGATGTTGAGTTATCAACATCGATGTTGACTTGAAGAGGCCTTGGCAGAACTCTCAAAGCATCGATGTTTAAGAGTTAAACATCGATGTTATTTGAGCTCGGCCAAATTGTTTTGAGTTCCAGAGCTCCAACAACATCGATGTTGTAATGTCCAACATCGATGTTCTTGAGCTACTGCCAAAAAGTTTGGAGTTCAAGTTACACACAACATCGATGTTGTAATGTCCAACATCGATGTTATGGAGCTACTGCCAAAATTGTTTGGAGCTCGAGTTCTCACAACATCGATGTTGTAATGTCCAACATCGATGTTATTGAGCTACTGCCAACATCGATGTTACAAATGGTAACATCGATGTTATCATATAATTTTTGGGACCGCCGTGCTACCTCTGCGTAGCGGCTTATATTGCATACGATGCATTGTTATTGTATATGAGATATACAATTTGTAACATACATGACATCAATGTATGATTTATCAAGAATATATGCATGAGTTGTATGAACATATATTGGTGAAATATTAAGTTCTTAGTTGCCTTCCATGATAAGCACTCATCAAGCTTAAGATCAACAATTGGTAGTTTTTGCCAAAGCAAGGTGCCATTGTTTATCCTAAGAAGGTGCAAGTGGATAATTGTAATATCTCGATTTCTTGTTGTGGGTTTGGACTTAACTAGGTTATCTTAATAGGATTAAGGACCTAGAGGCAAGGGTTGAGCTATGTCTATAAGATAGACTTAGACAAGATGTTGTTCACTCAACTATCCAAGAGTTACATAGAGATGTAATTGACAAAAGTTGTCTACCTAAATAGCTATGATGTAAGTTTATCAGCCAAAGCTGACTTATGTTGTAGTGAAATATGGATCTTGGCCTACTTGTTGTCATTTTATTGATTCATAGTAGGAGCATCATTTAATTAAATTCCTTGTTAAATGATTTATGTATGCATGACTCTTATTTGTGTGAGTTGATCTTTGTTGTAGAATTACCATGGCACAAAACACAGGTACACTATCATTGCGATCTGTCCTTGAGAAGGACAAGTTGAATGGGAATAACTTCCTATCTTGGTATCGCAATTTGAGGATTGTCCTCAAACAAGAAAAGAAGCTGTATGTCCTTGAAGGGCCAGTTCCGATTGAACCGGCGCCTTCTGCACCCAGGGCAGAACGGGATGCTTATAAGAAGCATCTCGATGATGCATTGGATATAGCATGTTTGATGCTGGTAACCATGGACTCGGGGCTTCAGAAGCAACACGAGAAAATGGGGGCGTTCGATATGATCGAACACCTTAAGATGCTCTTTCAAGAGCAAGCTAGGCATGAGAGGTATGAGACCTCTAAAGCCTTATTCCAATGCAGGATGGCCGAATCATCACCCGTGAGACCTCATGTGCTGAAAATGATCGGATTCATTAAGAGCCTTGAGGGTCTCGGATTTCCTTTGCCAAAGGAGATGGCTGTAGACTTAATCCTGCAATCGTTGCCGGACAGCTACGGCCAATTTGTCATGAACTTCAACATGAACCATCTTGACAAATCCTTGTCCGAGTTGCTCAATATGTTGGGAACAGCCGAGCTACAAATGAAGGCAAGTAAGTCCAACATATTGATGATTGGCAAAGGCAAAGGAAAGGGTAAAGCAAAGTTTGACAAGAAGAAGAAGAGTGCCAAAAAGTTTGGTGCAAGTGCTTCTTCTTGTGATCACAAGCTTAAACCCAAGGGTGGAGTTGCTAAGGATGGACATTGTTTCCATTGCAACAAACCGGGCCATTGGAAGCGCAACTGCCCAGTTTACCTTGAAGAGGTAAAGAGGAACAAGAAGGGAAGTGAGACTTCTACTTCAGGTATTTTCGTTATAGAAGCTAATATTTCTACTTCTGCATCATGGGTATTAGATACCGGATGTGGTTCTCACATTTGTGTAAATGTGCAGGAACTAAGAAAGAGTAGAAGATTGGCGAAGGGTGAGATAGACCTACGTGTCGGGAATGGAGCAAGAGTTGCTGCATTAGCCGTAGGGACTTATTTTCTATCTTTACCTAGTGGCTTGGTTTTGGAACACGATGATTGTTATTTTGTACCTTCCATAAGCAGAAATTTGATTTCTGTATCTTGTTTGGACAAGAAAGGATTTTCATTTGTAATAAAGAACAAATGTTGTTCAATTTATTTCAATGATGTATATTATGGTGGTGCAAATTTATGCAATGGATTGTATGTTCTAAACCTTGAGATGCCGATCTATAACGTTAGTACGAAGAAGGTTAGAATAAACGATTCTAATGAAACCTACCTTTGGCATTGTCGTTTAGGCCATATAAACGAAACTCGCATTGCGCAACTCCATAGAGATGGATTGCTAGACTCATTTGATTTTGAATCATATGAGACATGTGAGTCATGTTTGTTAGGCAAAATGACTAAGGCTCCCTTTAAGGGTAAAGGTGAAAGAGCCTCGGACTTATTAGGTCTCATACATACTGATGTATGCGGACCAATGTCTACACAAGCTAGAGGTGGTTTTCAATACTTCATTACGTTTACTGATGACTTCAGTAGATACGGCTATGTGTATCTAATGAGACACAAGTCGGAATCCTTTGAAAAGTTCAAAGAATTTAAGAATGAAGTACAGAATCAACTCGGGAAAAGTATTAAGATGCTTCGATCAGATCGAGGCGGTGAATACTTAGACCGAGGTTTTCTTGACTATCTAAGGGATTGTGGTATAGTATCACAACTCACTCCACCGGGTACGCCTCAATGGAATGGTGTATCCGAAAGGAGGAACAGAACCTTGTTGGACATGGTTCGTTCGATGATGAGTCAAGCTGACCTTCCTTCCTCCTTTTGGGGACATGCACTATTGAGTGCTGCTTTTACACTTAACCGTGTTCCGTCTAAATCAGTCGAAAAGACGCCATATGAGATATGGACTGGGAAGCGTCCCAATTTGTCTTTTATGAGGATTTGGGGTTGTGAGGCTTACGTAAGACGTGAAGCTTCGGATAAACTTGGCCCAAAATCTGAGAAGTGCCTATTTGTAGGTTACCCTAAGGAAACTAAAGGGTATAACTTCTATAATCCCACCGACCACAAAGTGTTTGTTGCTCGGACTGCGATTTTTCTAGAAAGACAGTTTATTTCTAGAAGAATCAGTGGGAGGAAAATAGAACTCGAAGAAGTTCGATACCTAGAGACTGAGATGGAACAACAACAGGAACCACAAGATGTTGTGGAAGAGAATCCTGTTCCTGTAACACACGGACCACGTAGGTCAGATAGGATTCGGCATGAGCCCGAGAGATATGGATTTCTCATGACTCATACCGGTGAAGTGATGCTCATAGATGATGATGAGCCCACTACCTATCAGCAGGCCGTTACGGGTCCAGACTCGCAGAAGTGGCTAGAAGCCATGAATTCGGAAATGGAATCCATGTATCAAAACAAGGTATGGACCTTGGTTGATCCACTCGAAGGGGTAAAACCCATAGGGTGCAAGTGGGTCTTTAAGAAAAAGACCGACATGGATGGTAATGTGATTACCTATAAAGGGCGGTTGGTTGCAAAAGGTTTCAAACAAGTTCATGGTATAGACTATGATGAAACCTTCTCACCAGTTGCCATGGTTAAATCCATCCGGATTCTTTTGGCTATAGTCGCATACCATGATTATGAGATATGGCAAATGGATGTCAAAACCGCTTTCCTTAACAGAAATCTTTTAGAGGATGTGTATATGACACAGCCTGAGGGTTTTGTCGATCCAAAGAATGTCAACATGGTATGCAAATTGCAAAGGTCCATTTATGGACTTAAGCAAGGTCAAGGAGTTGGAATCTTCGTTTTAATGATGTAATCAAAGAGTTTGGTTTCATCAAAAATGAAGATGAACCATGTGTTTACAAGAAGGTTAGTGGGAGCACTGTAGTTTTCTTGTTGTTATATGTTGACGACATTCTGCTCATTGGGAATGACATTCCGACACTACAGTCTGTAAAGGCTTGGTTAGGAAAGAATTTCT
>JAKUCV010007170.1:0-12943 GCA_028386065.3 Turnera subulata
ACCAAGATCTAGCATCTTCTTTGAATTCTACCATAGCAAACTTGACCTTCTTTTCCTTAGTATACCTGTGGCAATCAAAGATAGCCTCCATGTCCTGTACCCAATCCAAGTACACCTCAGGATCTCTAGTACCATGAAATGTAGGCAGCTTCTTCTTGATGCTATTCATATCATTATTCAGGCGCACTGCTCCAGCTTCTCGGTTGTAGAATGGACGATCAAACCTTGGCCTATATGTGCCAAGTCCTCCTCCTCGACCTCCATTGCCACGACCTCTTCCAATAAGAGCTCCCTGATTAAATTCTCCTACATGCTCTTCAAGATCCTCCTCATCATCTTCTTCTCTAGCTAGTGTGAACACCCCAAATTTAACCCACTAATATTTCATTTTATTGGATTATAAATGTATTTTTGTTTGTGGATTAATGAGGTAATTTGATCCTAGGATCAAATGTGTTTATAATTTAATTTGGTGAATTGTTAATATTTTTATTATTTTTGGATTTTTATGTATTTAGCTTGGAATTAATGAGAGGATTTAATTCTGAGTTTAACATATTTAAGGTATGAATTTAATAAAAATATGAGTATTTTCATTGTATTTAGGCTTTTTATTTATTTTGGACCCTTTTGAGATGATTTTGGGTTTTAAAATAAATGAGAGCCTGGACCAATGAAATATGGACCCACCAGTATTTTTAGCTCATCAAAAACACTGAACCTAGCAGTCATTTAACCCTAATTTTCGTCCAAAATTCGGGTCAAACATCCTCCTAATTTATTCTTGGTGTTTTGTGGTAGTTAGAGTGGAGTGGAGTGAAAGTAAAGAAAATAAGAAAAGGGGTGAGGGTAGGCTACAAGTTAGGGGGTTTTCCTGAGCTAAAAACAGGCAAAATCCTGATTAGGAAGGGCGTGAGAATCAAGTTGGACCGAATAATGAGGATCAGAATCGAAAAGGAAAGAACAAATTTGGAAACAGGTGCCGGCGGACATGGCGACATGACTGCCAGCACCTGGCAGGCTTCAAGGGAAGACCGCTAGCACATGGCGGTCGCCACGACATGACCCCCATGGCTGGCGGTCATCGTTCCCAAATTCAACAGTTTTCCAGATTTTTACTATTCCCTTGATTCTGGGTATCTACCGTTGGATCTAGGGATTCAATCCCAATCCTTAGATCAACACCACATCCAGACTCCCTATACACTATAAACAGGACCTCCCATTCACCCTCATTCACACAAAATTTCGCTCTTCCCCCTCTATACACATAGAAGCTTAGGCGCTTGGAATAATTCCAAGCTTGGGAACCCTTTTAAGGGTTGAAATTCTAGAGGAGCTTTATGGAGAGGAGTAGCAAGGAGGCAGTAGCGAGAGGAAAGCAAGAGAAGAAGAGGAAGGAGGCAGATCAAAGCAAAACGGTGGAGGAAGGCTTCAAACCCGAGAGAGAGATTCCTGTGCAGGCAGTCCCAGAAGAATGGCCATATCTGGAGCTGTAGATTTCAGTTTGCTGCGTTCTTAGAGTCCCTGGAAAGCTGAGAGGGAGAACTATAAGTTTTTTGCTGATAAAAAACACCAGTTCTGGCTCCCTCCATGTCGAATTGCCCATTTAATATCTGCCAAAATTCTGCTAAGGAGTGGTAAGCAAGTAGGAGCTAGAGGAGGGCTTCAAGAGGTAACTCGTTCTAATTCTCTTGATTGATCTCTGCTATGACGTGATGATGCTTTTGATGTGATAATATGTGATGCATGTTAAGAGCTAGGTGAGCTTTGAACCCATTATCAAGGGGTACGTAGGCAATTTCTAGTGGTGGAAACGCAAGCTCAATCTTTATCTATTTTTTGTTTTGTCTTTTAATTTTTTTATTTCTATTGTTTGTGTTGTTATGGATTGGCATACATCAGTCTTTAATTTCACATGATCTTGCCCCGATATGGATGGGTGCCTAACACCTTCCCATCTATGATAAACCCCTGGGTTCATATCTTTGGTTCGTTAAATCGGTTGCCTAAAGGAGTCATTGGTTACCTAAGAAAGATTTTTCCCTAAATTTTGCCCTGCAATAAAATTCGGATGGCGACTCCAAAGATGTGGAAGAAGATTAAGAAGAAGGTGGTGGGTAAGCCCAATGAATTTTGGGTCGAGAACTCACAGTTGGCGACTCCGCTGGGGACATAGAGGGTTTAATAGATTATGTGCAATCATTGATTAATGTATGCCATTTGTTTGTCATGTATGTGCCTTGCATTCATGTATTATGTTGTGAAGCTTCTACCATAAGAGGGTGAGAGGATCCTGGTCCGGTACATACCGTTCTATGGGGTTATTGGCCAGAGTGAACCCATGTCTCGTCGTTTAGCAGTGATACGGGTTAATAGGCTAGCGACCTCACGTGACATTGTGAGTAGGCCAAGCTATCCCTTAGCGACAGTTTTTTGGCACCCAACCAGCTCCATACCTGAGCATCCCATGCATAATAAATCAATATGTGGTACGTGCATTCTTACGTTTTGCTGTCTATGTGTGAGTCGTGTGTCATGTCCTTATCATAATGGATCCAAATTTAAGGCATGCGTTATTAGTGACAGAAGAAAAGAGTGAAAAGGAAACTCTTCATGGCTTCAAGAAAGGGAAGTAGAGAGTTCAACTTGCAAGTAAGTTTTCCATCAATTAAAGACATTGGGATATTTTTAGGAAAATGCTTTGTGGCTCTATGAGTTTCTATTTAAGGTTGCATTTTTGCATAAACGCATGAATTTGAAAACTAAGACGCATTAAATCGAGAATCAACCCCCACCTCGTACCCTTTCTGCAAATATACCCTTTCTTGATAGTGGCTGCCCTTTTGAATCGTTCCAACGAGGTCTTGAAACGTCATTCTTCTATCACTTGTAGGAGAGGAATCATGAGTAGCACACATACTGGGGATCAAAGCAAAAAATCCGACGGCATGGGAACAGCTCCGGGAAATGCCACACCAGTTGAGGATGAGCAATTCGAATGGAAAGACCGAGACGAACAACAAGAGAGAGAGTTAAAACTCATGTTTAGGAACACGGTGGGTGAAATGGAAGAGTGTGAATACCCAACCCAAAATCCCTAGGGCCTATTCACCTATTCCTTTTCACCTTCTTCCTCGGGTCAATCCCATGTCAATGGAGTCACCACCCAAATTTTATTAAGGGCAAAATTTGGGAAAAATTTTTGTATGACTCCTTTAGGCCCCATGACCCATCCATGTTGGGTCGAAACCTTGTGCAATTGCAAAGTGCAAGTGTGCCTTGTGCAGGTGTGGAAAGTAAAGAGAAGGGGAGAAGAAGAAGATTTGGCTTGAATCCCATTGTAAAACCGAGACTACCTACGTACCCGAGTGACCGGGGTCAAAGCCACGTAGTTCTAAACATGGCATTAAGTCGTCACTTACATCATCAAAAGCATCAGCATATAATCAGCAAGAATCAAACAAGAAGGGATTAGTGTTACCTCTTGTAGCCCTCCTCTAGCTCCTTGAATTGGGTTGTGTTCTACACCCACCTTCTTGCCACTTCTAAGCTCAATGGTTCATCCTCTTCTTGATTCCTCCTTGCTGGACTACTACTGATATTTCTCACAAAATTCTACAGAGTTTCTGCCTATAAAAGATTTCTAGACTTGGAGAGGTAGAGTTTCTCCAAACACTCAAGCTTATGGGTGTGTATGTGAAAAATAATGTGTGTCCTCTGAAATGTATGTGAGGGATCCTATTTATAGTGTTCTGGGGAGCCTAGGGGCGTGGACCTGCTTAATGGTGAAGATTACGCCCGAAAATCTGGTCCAAAACTGCGTAGGATCAAATTAGAAACAAAAATTGGGAAAATCGAGGATTCTGAGCGCTGATGACCGCCATGGCCGGCGGTCATCTGCTGGAGGACCGCCAGGGCCGGCGGTCATGTGTGGATGCCCGCCGGCACCCGGCGGTCGTTACGAGAGACTGCTGGTTACCCCGCGTGTTACCCGTTCTTTCCTTTTTTCGAACCTCAATCCCCCTAATTCAGCTCTGATTTGATCCTACCGCGTAATCAACCCCTAATCAACCCAGAATCACTCCTTTCCTTGATTATTACTCCTTTAAATCATTCCATAACCGATTGATTACACATCAACACCCATTTTAAGCAAAATCATGACAAAAACACAAAATCTAATTAAATAATGATTTAACTCTGATTTTTCACGAAAATCATAGCTAGAATTAAGCTGCAAGAAATGCGTTAGTGGGCTAATTAAACTCTGGAGAATTAACTTGGGCCCTTAAACTCATTCATAACCCAAGAATAAATCATCTCAATATAATTGGGTTAAAAAATAAATAAAAGACCCAAGAAATTAAAATATATTCCAGCCTAAATAAATCTTATTATATATTTTATTCTAAGATTAAATCATCTCATTAATCCTAGAGTTCAAATACATGAAGGTCCAAGTTACCAAAATATATTATTTCTGCTAAGTTAAATTTTTGACATGTCTTAATCTTAGGATTGAATTATCTCATCAACTCAAGGTTCAAGTTTGTTTAAAATCCAATTTTAGTAGAAAATTTGGGTCAAATTTGGGTGTTCACAAATAGACAATCCTTCGAATGGTGGCCCTTGGACAACCTCTTGCCCAGAAGGTCGTGAAGTGGTTCCGAGAAGTTATGAAACTATATGGCTTGGTCGAAGACATGGTAAGAGATATCCAACTCCAACATGCCTTGGCCACCGAAAATAGGCATCTCGGCAGCACGAATGTTCAATGACTATATGAAGGAAGTTGAAGGAAGTGAGAATTGGAGCGATTCTGATAAGGCGAGCTGGGATGAGAATGTCAACGACGACAAAGACGAAGAGAGATCGGGAGACAAAGACAAGAAGGGACCACCCCAGAAGAGTTTTATTGAAATTCATGAAGATCGTCCGGACGAGCCCAATGCAACAAAATTTGTGTACTCCGGCGAGACTGAATGGGTGGTGGGGAAGGATACTTAAACATGTCATCAAAGGGAACGAAGGATGTTAACCATAGATTGAGCCTGTTACCCTCTAAGGGATTATCTTTTACTTTTGCTTCATGACGCGAATAAAACTTTTTCATTTTCCTAATCTGATGTGTCACTTAAGTCTTATCAAAATGTGTTGAATTGGCCTGGGAACCACAAAATGAACTACGCAGACCTGATCCGGTAAAGTCAGCACCTTGAAACGTTTTGTCTGAAATACAAAGAAAGCCTGGCCTGTAGAATTATCCTTCCTCCTTTGAAAAAAAAGGAGAAAAAATAGAGAAATTAATTAAAAAAAGAAAAAAATAGGAGGGAAATTCAGAACCAATGTGCCATGAATATTAGCATTATTTTGGGGAAAAAAATATCTTTTAAAATTTTACCGGTACGTAGGTAACTCAGGAATGGGCTCGGTCCAATCAACATCGGTTCGTAGGCTAACTTAACCAAGTATGATAAGACTTAAGATTGATCAAACTACACATTTGTCTAAGTCTCCCCGAAGAAGTGCCGCCTGACTCAAAGCATGTCACCAGTAGCAGAGAAGTTGAAATTGTGGAGTTTGGTCGCCATCTAAATTAAGAAGGGAGAAGGGAAAGAGAAAAAAAGACAAGGAAAGTGAGGGGGAATTGGTCCGCTAGGCTGAAAACCTGAAAGGGCGGTCTAGGCAAAAGTTAGGACACGCCTGCTAGGTTGAAAACCTAAGAGGGCGGCCTAGGCAAAAGTTAAGGCTACCGGTGATTGGATGTTCTGGGGGTGTGCCCGCCGTTGAATGTTCTTGCAAAAGGTAATGACGACAATTTCAAGACCCATTGTGAAAACTGTCCTTCCATCAGCTGAACCTACCCAATTAAGACTCGATTCCCGACTCGGTCAATTTTGAAAATTTCATGCATGGTTGCTTTGTCTGGGAAGCATAAGCATATATACATAAAGAAAAATGTCAAAAGAAAAAAAGAGTCATGCATCTAGAACTAGGACATGCATACATATCAAGCCCGTCTCTTCTTCTTGTTGACCCGAGGTTGGTAGGTCTACTGAATAGTCTCCTGGACAGTAGCCTCAGAATCTCCCGACATCTGATCCGTAGGCTGAAGGCCTGATTGTGGAATGACGGGTGGCACCGCCCGCCTCTAGAGTCTAGGGTCCCGTGGTACCCGAATGGAATGCACAAACTGGCTTCCTGACCTGCAAGACACCATCTCCCAGCTGTGAGCAGCATTGGCCGCCAAGGTTGCTTTGGCCCGACCAAGGGCCCTCCAAGGACAAGATACCTCAAAAGCTGAAACCTGTCGTGGGCAAAAGATGGTTAGAACAAAGAAATGGAAGAGAAAAGCTTCGTTGTGAAATGAATTCTACATGGGTGATGTCAGAGCGAAAAGGCGAAAGCCATCAAGAACGTCCTCAGAAAATGGAGTATTTTGGAGCCGATACTCGTCATCATAGGCCCTACAGAACTCCTCGAATGGCGGAAGAACTGGACCCAACGTAGAAGGTGATGCCTTGGCACCTCTCCTCGAACTCGAGCTCCGCCGAGAAGGGCCAGTGCTAGTAACTGACTTGCCAGAATCGGGCAACATATGCATCAAAAACTCGATGATAAAGGACTGACAATCCCCATAATCCTCGCTCGACTGCTCAATGCACTCACCAGCACCATCTGTCTCCAGAATCTCGTCCCTCTCATTGATATCACGTAAAACGAGAGGAACTCGAGGCTCGCATAGAACCTGCAAACAGGCGCGCTCTCCGAGGTACCAGGTATGCATGCCTCGGTACCCAATTATACACCAGCGATCATCCATTGCAGAGGCTGGACCCCTACCCTTCGAGTCTATGACGCATATCGTGGAAAGTGCTAAGATAAATCTAGCAAGAGCAAAATCGGGGAGAGAAGATGGCAAGGGGCGGAAAGCAAAAATTAAAAGTATAAGAGGTAAGTACCTGGTCTAAAGAAATTTGGTCGAGATGACGTCGGGCCCGCGCACGATCATGAGCATGGAGCCTACCCTGAAGAAGCTTAGAATTCTAGCAAAGGGCCACCGGCCATTCATCAGGGACCTGTAGCCGCTCTGGAACAAACAGATTAAGGTACTCCATCCCCTACACCTGCATGGGCGAGAAAATTATAAAAGATATGAACAAAAAGAAAGAAGAAGGGGAGAAGGGGATATACCTCCCAGATCCAAGCCTAGCTTGGGAAGTGCTTGGTGATGCACCGGGAAAAACTACTCATCTCATGATAAGCCCGTGTAAGACCGGGAGATGCCCAGTCAATCAGGACACACTCAAGTCCGTCAAAGAGGCCAGCAGGTCACACAGAACCCTATCAGTGCCCGATAGGAAAATGGTCCTATTAAGCCACACCAAAATCAAACCTCGGGTCCGCTACTCGATTGTGCCTGGATAGGTCGGAGACAACAACTCATCCTGCAACCACAATGGTGAACCTTGCCAATACGACCCTTGATCCACTTCGGTCTGATACCCAGCAGCTCCTTGAAGCGATCTTCACTGAGATCCTGATCAATGGCAACTGGTGTGCCGTGAAATAGAAGCCCGGTAATGTGGGCATAGTCGAAAGGAATTATCGTCATCTCCCAACAAGGAAGGTGGAATGTATTGGTGGTGTCCCACCATCTCTCTCCGAGCGTCGAGACAGCCTGAAGGTCGACCATGTCTCTTTTGAAGGTGCAGAAGAAGTCCCAGAGACCAACCCTCTATACCATAGCCCTCACCACAACATCGCTCTCCACATGTTTGGGAATGGCGGACCGCACCTCGGCCCAGCTGTGGTTCCGGCTCTGAGTGTCCAAAACCTACATAGATAACCCCAGAAATGTCAATGCTCACACCAAACTAGGCCAAAACAAGTCAAACCGACTTCGCATTCATATAGACATGCATCATGGGAATCAATTTGCACAAAAATATCATGCATTTCGGCATTAGAACAACATTTTATTTGCAGATTAAATCACAAGAAAATCACAAAATCCGTTTCGGTGTGTGAACACCCAAATTTGACCCACAAATATTCTTCTGACTTAGATTTTGAGTATGCTCAAACTATAAGATTAATGAGAATATTTGGTCTTTGCCCAAATTTATTTTAGTAGAATATATATCCTATGAATTAGAGATTTATATGTTTGAACCTTAGGATTAATGAGATGATTTAATATTAGGATAAAAAAATATATTAAGGTCTAATTTATTAAAATATTTATCTTATTTCATTTATTTGGGCTATCTTGTTTGTTTTTACCCAATTACCTTGAGATGATTTATTTTTGGGTTAAGGATAAATTTGAGGGCCTAAGTTGGTAGAATATGGACTTTCCAGAGTTAATCAGCCCATAAACACATTACTTGCAGACTAATTTTAGCTCTGATTTTCATGGAAAATCAGAGTTAAATCATTTTTTAATGATAAATGTGTTTTTGGCATGATTTTACATAAAATGGGGGATTGATTTGTAATCAATCAGTTATGGAATGATTGGGAGGAGTAGGAATCAAGAAAATAGGTGATTTTGGGTTGATTAGGGGTTGATTACGCGGTTGAATCAAATCAGGGAGGAATTATGGGAAACCGAGAGGAAAAAAGGAAAGAACAAGGGAACACATGGGGGCCGAGTGGTCATGGCAGGACGACCGCCAAGTCCGGGCAGCCATTCACAGATGACTGCGGGGCCTGGCGGCCATCCAGCCAACGACCGTCGGCCATGGTGGTCATGATGCCCAGAATTGCCCAATTTTCCCCGATTTCCCCCATAGTTTGATTCTGCACGGTTTTGGCCCTGATTTTTGGCTGAGACCTTGGTCATTAAGCAGGTCCACGCCCCTATACTGCCAAGAACACTATAAATAGGGCTTCGCATTCACATTTTAGGGGGATGAATCTCTCTTTTATACACAATACCTATAAGCTTTAGTGCTTGGAGAAACTCTACCTCTTCAAGTCCAGAAATAGTTTTATAGGTAGAAACTCTGGAGGAATTTCATGGGAAAGCATCAAGAGAGAAGCTAGCAAGAGAAGATCAAGAGGGTGAAGCAATCAAAAGCAATCTAGAAGCCAAGAGGGTGGAGAATCCGAGTAGAAGGACCAGATGTAAGCAGTCTCAGAAAATAATTCATATCTGGAGTTCTAAAAGTCGGATTGCTGCGATCTTGGACTCTCTGGAAAGCCTAACAACCAAGATAAGTACTTGTGAAGATCCAACTCAAAATCACTTGGGTCTCCTCACCTATTCCTTTACACCTTCCTCTTAACCGTCATCCAACATCTTTGGAGTCGCCACTCGAATTTTTTTGTAAGGGAAAATTTGAGAAAAACTTTTTCATGACTCCATTTAGGCAACCGATGAGCGAACCAAAGATGTTAGACCCGGGGGTTCGTCATGGATGGGAAGGTGTTAGGCACCCATCAGTGTTGGGGCGAAACTTTGTGCAATTGAAGAACATAAGTATGCCACGTGCAAGTGTGCATATTGTGGAAAACAAATCACGTAAGACAAAATAAAACTGAAACAAAAAGGAAAATAAAAATATTTGGGCTTGAGTCTCCACCACTAGAGACCACCTACGTACCCCGGCGAATGAGTTCAAAGCCCACGTAGTTCTTGTCATGGCATCACATAATACTCACATCATCAACAGAAGTATCATTCAGCAACATCAAATCAACAGCAAATAGCAATCAGTAAGATTCACAATCAAAAGGGATTAAAACACTTAGCTCGGCTGTTGGACAGAATCTATGGGTCGTCTTCTTCTGTATTTTGGACAATAAAAATGACCGATTCAGCTTCCGATCTCAACAATAAAGTTGTAGGTCTCCCTCTTTGCTTTCCAGAGAGTCTAAGATCACAGCAATCTGACTTCTAGAACTCGAGATATGAATTGTTTTCTGAGACTGCCTGCATCATGTCCTTCTACCCGGATTCTCCACTTCTTGGCTCCTAAATTGCTTCTGATTGCTTCCTTCTCTTGATCTACTCTTGATGTCCTCTTTTTGGCTTCTTTCTTGATGCTTTCCTACGAAATTTCTCCAGAGTTTCTGCCTATAGAAAGATTTCTAGGCTTGGAGAAGTAGAGTTTCTCCAAGCAAACAAAGCTTTTAGGGATGTGTGTATAATGAGTTGTTGATCCCTTGAAATGTGAGTAGGGGGTCCTATTTATAGTGTTATAGGAAGTCTAGGGATGTGGATCTGCTTAATGATTAAGATTATGACCGAAAATCTAGATCAAAACCGCATAGGATCAAATTAGGGGCAAAAGTCGGAGAAATCGAGCAATCTGGGGATCCATGACCCGCCAAGGCCGGCGGTCATGGGCATCAATACCGCCAGGCCCGGCGGTCATCCCACCATGACCGTCCGGCAGCCCCGTATTTCCTCGTTCTTTCCGTTTTTTGCACCCAGTTTCCCCTAATTCCTCCCTGATTTGATTCCACGAGTAATTAACCCCTAATCAACCCAGAATCACTCTTTTTCTTGATTATTACTCCCCCCAATTATCTCCTAATTGATTGATTGCATATTAAGTCCCCAATTTTATGTCCAAATCATACTAAAAACACATTTACCATTAAAGGATATTTAAGCTCTGATTTTCCATGAAAATCAGAGCTAAAATTAGTCTGTAAGTAATGTGTTCATAGGCCAATTAACTCTAGATGATCCATGTTCCATTGACTTAGGCCCCCAAATTCATTCCTAACTCAAGAATAAATCATGTAAATATAATTGGGTTAAAATAAATAAGAAAGCCCAAATGAATGAAATAAGACCATATTTTAGTAAATTATACCTTAATATATATCTTGATCCTAAGGTTAAATCATCTCATTAATCCTAAGGCTCAAATACATATAAATGCCCAATTCCTAAAATATGTGAATTCTACCAAAATAAATTCTAAATATGCCTTAGCCAGAGACCAAATCATCTCATTATTCTTGTGGTTCAGGCACATTTGAAATTTAAGTTAGAAGAATATTCGTAGGTCAAATTTGGGTGTTCACAGTACTCTAATCCCTTTTTGATTGTGAATCTTATTGATTGCTATTTGCTGCTGATTCGGTGTTGCTGAATGATACTTTTGTTGATGATGTAAGTGTTATGTGATGCATGACAAGTACTACATGGGCTTTGAACCCGGTCGCCAGGGTACGTAGATGGTTTCTAGTGGTGGAGACTCAAGCCCAAATATTTTTATTTTCCTTTTTGTCTCAATTTTATTTTATTATTTTGTGATTTGCTTCCACACCTTGCACACACTTTTTCACAAGGGATACATATATTCTTCAATTTTACAAAGTTTTGCCCCAACACGGATGGGTGCCTAACACCTTCCCATCCGTGACGAACCCACGGGCCCAATATCTTTGGTTCGCTAACCGGTTGCTTTAAATGGAGTTATTGGGATTCAAGGAAAGTTTTTTCCCAAATTTTTTCCTATAATAAAATTCGGGTGGCGACTCCAATGTTGGTTAAGAAGAAGGTGTAAAGGGAAAGGTGAGGAAGGAGGCTAGGCTCAGATAATTTTGGGTCCGGTTCTCACACGGTGACATTCAAAATCGACCGGAATTGGCACAAACCCATCAACATCTACCCGTTGTACATTGAGAATGTGCAATTCAAATAGCAAAACAACAACACAATCAACCAAAACCACCAATTTTCACCGAGAACTCTAAACCTCTATTTGGGCATTCCATCAATCCAACAATTCATGTATTTAATCTAGAAAATAAACATAGGGGAAATCATTATAGACATACTAGGAGCATTTTCAAACAATCAAACACACCAAACAATGTATAAATCCCAATTTATGGAGAAATTGGGCATAAAGCAAAAAATGAATTGAAATCGCAATTGGAGTAGTTTTGATTGATGCAAATCACTTACTTGCACTTGGGGAAGCTGGGAGAAGATGTGCCTATCAGGAGATTTGAGCAATAGAGCCAGATTGTCCTCCAGATTGGATTTTGGGTGATACTTCCTCATTGTATCTTCCCTTGATTTATGAATGCATGATGATGATGAAGCCATGGAGTTGATTTGGGATGAAAGGGGAAGAAATTGCGAGTTGATTTAGAGGTTTTGAAAGAAAAACAAAGGGGTTTTGGGGATTTTAGAGTGAAATGAATGGGAGAGAGAAGCCTTTTTGGGTTTTAAAAATGGCTAGGGGCTCAGCGGATATGGCGACAAGAATGCCAGCTCCTGGCGGACAACAAGACATGACCCCCAGCTTCTGGCGGAGATGTAAATGTTGAAAATAATGTTTTGCTAACATCTCTTTATCTCATTCAGGTTTTGATAATGACAAATCAACCTTGTATTAAGATGATCATTATTATGGAGCAAAAAGAAACAATCAAGAGCAAAGCCTTATGACATCAAAGAGTTCAAGAATGGATGTGACAAGATCAAGCAAGAAGAAAAAGAAGAGTTAGGAACTCAATTTTGTACAAGGTTAAACATTCAATGTCTCTAAGTTATTGGCTCAAACAAAATCACTTTTACTCATGCATCAATTTGAATTTATTTCAATCATATTTATGTCTTCCGAGCCATGAAGATCGATGTCCCAATATTGAACATCGATGTCCTGCATTGAAACCAAGCTTTCGAGAAGGTTTCTAAGCTTTGAACATCGATATCCAATACTTGAACATCAATGTCTTGTGGAACATCGATGTTCTAGTGACCGTTAGCCCAATAATTCATATTTGCTGGCCAGGACATCGATGTCCACATTCAGAACATCGATGTCCTTGTGACCGTTGGACCTATAATGCATATTCAAGGCAAGAACATCGATGTCCTAGATTTGAACATCGATGTTCAGCCGTCATGGGCAGACACACTTTTCACCTTCCCATGACAATTTGTCTAAAGATGTTTTGATTT
>JAKUCV010007171.1:0-17212 GCA_028386065.3 Turnera subulata
TTTAATCCATGTCGGCTTCAGTTTCGTAAGTACTAGTAGTAGTTGTACTTAGGACTGAGTGTGAATCATCGACAGACAAAACGGTGACGGCGAACATGTCGCTTTCCGCTCTGCAACTCACCGGTTGCGGCGGGGGCATTTCGTCGCCGTTTTGGGGGAGGCGCGTGTGCTCCCTCCCCAGGAAAGAGAGGGTGAAGGTGCGATTCGTCGGTGACGGGAATGTCAGGGTTTATGCGATGTCGTCGGGTAACGGGAATTCGCCGTTCAAGATGAATTTGAACGAGTACATGGTCACTCTAGAGAAACCCCTCGGCATCCGCTTCGCCTTGTCCGCCGATGGCAAAATCTTCGTCTTCTCCCTTAAAAGAGGGGTAAATTTCGCTCTTCTTCGTTTTCTCCTTCCTTTTCTCTACGAGGACAGAAGTGTAAAATTGGTAGTGAGATTCTTTAGATTCATTTGTGTAAAAAAGTTTATGGAAATGGAAAAAATGGGCTTCCTCAGGGTAATGCAGAGAGGTCGAGGATTGTGATGGTAGGCGACGCGTTGAAGAAGGCGAGCGGCGCGTCGTCTGGAGGGAAGCTCATTGCCGTAACCGATTTTGGTGACGCCCAGTGAGAGAAATGCTTAATGGCCTTAAACTTGGATTAGTTTTCTTCCATACTTTTCTCTGCATTTCTCTTAAGTTTTATTTGTTTCAGTGTTTTGGCTTCTCCAGGAAGATACTGGGCGAGAATTCGGGATCCTCTAGCTTGGTTCTGGAGAGACCCTTCTCTCCTTTTCCAATCCACCAGCTGCAGAACATTCTCGATGAGCTGGAAATACTGTTCAACAGAGGCCGGGTTCCGGTTGCCACGTGGAACAAGACCCTGCTGGCGTCAAACTTGAAGCCTACTTCCGGTGAGGGAAATGGGAATTCTGGGTTTGTGACGTTTTCTCCAAAGTTATTAACTTCACAAGGGTGGAAGCTTTTGAGTGCTCAGAGTGGGAATAATGGTCAGTTGGCTGCTCAAAAGAGCGGTTTTGGTCCTCCAAACGGCCAGCTTGTTTGTGTTTTCGGTGAAGAGGAGAGTGGAGATGGAGAGTGGGGTCACGGGAACTTCCCTCTAGAGGAATATGTCAAGGCATTGGAGCGTTCTAAAGGCGAGTTGTATTATAACCACTCACTTGGTATGCAGTATAGTAAGGTGTGGCGTTAAGTGTTAGCTGCTCGTCCATTATGCTATATGTGGCCGTTGCTCTACATTTGAGATTGGTATCATTGTTTTAACTCATTTTCTGGTTCTTCTTGTTAGATTACGGAGCAGATATATGTGGGATCGTGTATACAAACAGAGGCTGATGTGGAACATCTGGCCAATGCAGTGAGTGCCCCTTGTAAATTCAACTGACAGAGCGGTCTGGTTGTAGGATAAGATGTTTGCCCACGTTTATTATCGGCCCCTGCACATTTATTCTTAACATAGCTCCATATTATGCTGTTGAATGTAGGGGATGGTTTTTTTTTTTCCATAATGAAATGTAGAGCAACTTATTACTCAAATTGGTCATGGCTCAATGGTTCACCCCGATACTTTGGTTGAGGGGCTTCACTTGAAATATTAAGCTTTAAAAGAATGCTTTGCTGGTTAAACTGTTGCATCTGGTCTTTAAACGTTGAAATATCAGCATGGCTTCACTTGAAATAATTTGTTTCTAGTAATATTTCATTTGTGTCTGTCTTTCTCCAGAGGCTAATATCAGAATGAGTTGATGTGCACAAAGTTTTCTTTTGTTTTTAAAAAATAATCCCAATTCTGTCTAGTTTTGTCTTTGTTAGACTCCTTTATTTTCTTCTCCATGTCTTAGTATGACTCCTAATTTTTTGGAACAGGGGATCACGGCTGTACTCAATTTCCAAAGTGGCATTGAAGCAGAAAATTGGGGAATCAATTCCAATGGAATCAATGATTCATGCCAAAGATTCAATATCCTCATGATCAACTATCCGATAAGGTGATTGAAAAGGTTTCTTTCCATGGCTGTTCATTGCTGAACAAAGATGTCTATATCGTCTGTGGGACATTTCACTTTCATTATGTCTGTACATGCTTGCATGCATTATCATCACGCACCTTGGTGCTTCCATTAATGTACAATTCAATACAGAATTGAACAAAGTGTTTGAATGCTAAAATATACAACATATGATCCAATGAGTTTATCTGTAATTTATTTTTCAGGGATGCCAACTCCTTTGACCTGAGAAAGAAACTGCCATTTTGTGTTGGGCTTCTCTTGCGCCTATTGAAAAAGAATCACCGGGTTTACATCACCTGTACAACCGGTTTTGACCGTTCACCTGCTTGTGTGATTGCATATCTTCATTGGATAACTGATACTTCTCTCCATCAGGCATATAACTTCGTGATTGGGTTGCATTCTTGCCGGCCTGACAGGTTCTTCTTAATCCATTGTAGAATGTAGATACTTTTCAGTGTAATTTAAAATACTTCATTGATCTAGATGTCCCTTTGAAGAATTCACAGGTAGTGCTTGTAGTGAGTTACGGAACATGAGTACATTGTTGGTGCTGTCAAAAATATGGGAACACTGTTAGTGGATTGAGTGTGTTTAACTTTTTAGGTTCTTGTTAGCGAAATTATTCTGCTACCAGCTGGAGCGCTTTTCCCTAATCCTACGTGAATAGTCATGTCCAGATGTAAAAAATAATCTACTTATATTATACAAGCTTAGTAAAGATTAGCAAAGCAGTAACAAGAACCTCGATTACAGACCGGCAATTGCTTGGGCAACATGGGATCTTATAGCAATGGTGGAAAAAGGAAGGCATGATGGACCAGCTACACATGCTGTGACTTTCGTGTGGAATGGACATGAGGTAAGCAAGCACCATCAAACACGAGCAATTCCCTGATTTTCATTGTTTTTCTGTTTATAGAACTTATCAAAAGAGGTTTGAATGATTCATGCTTTGGCTTTTGAACTAACTAATGATAGAACAATGTTTATGCACTTTTGTGTGGAATGGACAAGAGCTAAGCAGTTGATGATAAAAAATGAGGAACTTTCTGTTTTTTATTGTTGTTTTGTTTATAGATAAAAGAGGTTTGAATTACACGTGCTTCAACTCTTTTATGTGTGAAACTAAGTACCGAATTTTGTCTCTGTGACTAGGGAGAGGATGTATCCTTGGTTGGGGATTTCACTGGAAATTGGAAAGAACCGTTGAAGGCCAACCACAAAGGTGGGCCACGATATGAAGTTGAAGTTAGACTTCCACAGGGAAAGTAAGTGTCTTGGATTTTCCTATGCCTCCTGGATAAAAAAATCATGTTTATTATTTACCTACTAGTTATTACATGGCATCTTCATTTGCTTGTTCATGGGTCATATGCTGTGATCTTTTTCTGTGTCTAAACAGCCTTCTTATGAATCTGTCTTCTTAGTCTGGTGACAAGTTGCATTTTTCCAATAGTTTAAACAAAAACATTGATTGGTAGGTCTACCTTACGGAGATGTTCAAATATGGACATAGTTCATTCCAGTCATTATTGAATGTTCGTGGACAAAAAAAAAAATGTTCGTGAATGGGCTAAAAGCTCATGAAAAAGACATAGGTTAAATGTTGTTGAGTGTTTCACCTGTAACGTTGATCAAATTGTATTTCATAATTGCTGGAGAATTCTCTTGGTTAAGATCCTACAGTATGACTTAAATTCACCGCTTTTAGGTACTACTACAAGTACATCATCAATGGAGAATGGCGGCATTCAACAGCTTCACCGACTGAAAGAGATGAAAGGGGAAACGTTAATAATGTAATTGAAATTGGTGATACAGCCAGTGTGAGGCCTTCCATGCAACATCAAAAGAAGGTTGGTGTAGTTTGTTATTCTTTATGTGACCTTGAAATGGATGTATGCTTTGCCTGTGTTCCCCTAATGTTCAAAACCTTATGATTGATGCCTTTTCTTTTTCTTTTTTCCTGTTTCTTTTGACTGTCCTTAGTGTCCTGTGCTTCATGTCTTTTATTTCATTTCCTTGGTTTGGTACTTGTTGGCAACATAGCTGAATGTCTCAAAAAAACTGAAACTGTAAAAGGCAGGCTAATTTCAATAGTTAGGGAAGCAAATAGCCTTGCCTCATATTGTTTTGATGATATTCTGAAGATCAACCGGAGACGAAAAACTGATTTTACTTGTAGAGTCAGTGCAATAGCGGGCTTTTTTTTTTCCTTTCAATTGCCTAAATTGTTTATTTTTTGGGTGAAACTGCCACCTAATTGTTGGTGCAGATTATGGTTGTCAATCCCATGGGTTCTTTTTTGTGGAGAAACAACAGATGATGGCATTAATTTAGAAGTCTTTTTGTTAGTCAAAACTCTAATGACCCAAATACCGTCTGGGACTATCACCGACTATAGGTATTTTAAGTGCTGTGCAACCCTTTCTGATTGTTATCTTGCTCTTGAACTTTTAGGATGCCAACATTGTGAAGGTGATCGAGAGGCAATTGACAGAGAATGAACGTTTTACACTGGCCAAAGCAGCTCGCTGTGTTGCATTCTCTGTTTGTCCAATCAGACTGGCTCCCAAGTAAATGACCATTCTGATGCTATCTCCATAGCCTCTGTAACGTTCCACGACTACATATTACGACATACTTGAGTCTTCATACTCTCGTTGCAGAACATGAGTCTTCATACTCTCATTGCAGAACATAAAGAACTCATTGCCCCAATTGCCTTATAAAGGCAGAATTTTGTTACGACGCATGTTCCTCGGTATAAATTTTGTTGTAACTTCACCTTAAAAGTTATTGCGGATTCTGGTTAGAAGTTGCTCTGAGAAATTCTTTTATTTAGTGTTCGCCAGCAATAAGTTTAATGTAGTAAGGAACTTGTTCATTTGTTGTTGTAATTTTTTTTTTTTTTCCTTTTAATCCACTGCCAATGCCTTCATCCGCTGGTAAATACTTCATGTTGTCTACGCATAGTGAATAAAGGTGAACTTGGGCAGAGATGTTCACATTTTCTAACAGTTCTGGAGCAACAAAAATTGCGTTTCTCAGGAAAGAAAAGAAAAGAAAGTGACTTACGTGTATCTACTATAGTACAAGGTGGCTGTGGTGTGGCCCTTGGTTTCTGGTCTGGGTCTCACTCCACGACGGAGGATGTCCAAAAATATGACGAAAGGATGTTGCCATCTTGCCAAATAGTGTTGACATATTTTGCTATTCAAATGTTATATATAAGAACCTAACATCCAAATCAAATACTCACTCCATTCTTTTCAAATGCTCATCTGCTCCAATCTTCTCCGATTGTAGTCAATATAGGCTAGGTAGGTGACATGGCGATTGGTGGAAGCGATGGTTTTCTTTTCCAATTCCAAATCGTCATCATATGCAAATCCATACATTTCTTAGTATCTCAGGATAGTATGAAAGTACATAGTCATTCTAATTCATGTCATTTTGGTTGCAATACCACGAACAAATGGAACAAGGAGGCCCGTACATTCTTGTTTAAGATAGTACATAGTGGAGCTGGGAGCTTTTGTAGGACACTAGGTAATGTCCTCGTACTGGCATTTGAAGCCAATACTACTACTACTACTGTCTACCAATCGTTGGATGCTACTACGAATGTACAGCAATGAAACAAGTGCGTCGATGAATTTTCAGTCAAGAATTGAAGGTAAGATTTCCACTCCCAAAACAATAGAAGCTATCCCTCAATTTATCATGCATGTGGGCCAACATGATGGCTATCCAGTTTTACCCTTTTTTGCTTTTGTTAAGGTATCTCTTTCAATGACTATATATATAGTATCAAAATTTCCGGCAGTCGTAAATGATTGCATTAGATGCATGAAGCCGACAAGATAGCTAAATTAAGAAATAGCTAGGTGGCGTGGTTGAAGTTTCTCTTTCGGTGATTGCATAATCCATATATCACTACTACAACATGTTGGCACATAAAAGTCAATAAGAAGGCCAAATTAAAAAAGAAGGGTGAGTTAACCCTTTCTTGGCATTTTTCAAATTTCGCATCCAAATCTACTAACTTGTATCAAACACAAGAAAAAAAAAAATGCTAGCATTGTATAATACCGGGTCCAGTCTTGAAGTATTACTGTGGTTTGTTTGAATTCTTATTGTAGCCATATATTGAAGAAAAAGTAAGCCCACAAATTATCTTTCATGGCCAAGCCTCTTTGCCTGGCAGTGAAAAAGATAAGATGGATCTTACATTGGATCCGAAGTAGCACGAGAGCCATGTTTTAGAGATAGGGCCTTATCTCTACGATCCATCACCCATCATGTCTGTCACATTTCCACCATTGATTCCATCCCAAGGAGGATATAGAAGCTCTAGCAAGTAGCACCCATCTGGTTTCTGCACCTTAAATTTTTGAAAATTAAAAAAACTGCACCTCCCAAATTCTTTCAACATATGGGTACATCACTTTCTCTTAAGGACAGGCGTCACAAGCTTCCATTTCTTGGGATATGGGGAAAATCTGGCATTTCATGCCTTCCTTAAGAATCTTCTCGACGTATTAGGTAGTTCTACTATATACATTTTGTATTAAGTTCGAAATAATAATAAAAACAGAGTTATGAAACACACAGCCGCTTGCTTAACTGAACTGTAAGATTACAATTATAGTACGTTTAATATAAGTAATTCTGTTGATTACAATCATTAGCAATTAATTGGAAACTTCGGATACCGTACTGTTTGTACCAAAATTAGCGTGTTTATAGGATGATTCGTCAGCCTTGGCCTTGGATGTGGCAAAAAGCCATTGCTTGAATGAATGTTTCAACGTCACAGCTCACAAGAAACATGTTATGAAAAAAAAAAAAAACCAACCAATACTGGTAGAATAATAAGTATATAACAACTATACAAAAGCATAAAATTGTGAAGAACATTAATGAAAAAAAAAAAGAATAGTGGGGCTAGATAGCTAGCAACACAACACATTCACTTGCCATTCATCTCCAGTCGTGCAAACCTCATCTACAATTTGATTCACCCAGCTTTCGCTTTCATTATCCAGTGTGTGGAGGAGGTTGGAATATGGTTGGTCATATAACAGATTAATCAAGAGAGTGTGTTATATAGCTAGAGGTCTATTAATTATAAAGCCATCAAGTTCAAGTAAGGAGAACCACATCATCGCCACGCCCTTCTTCCATCTCTGCTAGGCTTAATCCCGTTCCTGCCCTCCCTACCCTTATCAGGAACGAGCCTGTTATCGCCTCTTCCCCTACTCCCATCCTCAAACCCACTTTGGTATACTTCAACAACTTTTCACTCTTTCTCGTGTTTGTGGATTTGTCACATTTACGTGTGTGTGTGTACATTGCGTTTTTACTAGCTAGTTTTCTCTTTATTTGTATGCTACGTGTGTGTGCACATGCAAAGTCTGATGATGCATGTCATGAGACTTTAATTATTAGCAGAAAAAGGAGAGTTATAGTACTTTGTACCACATTTTTAGTATCTACTTATAGTAAGTAGGCAAAAATGCAGACACTTGTCACCATATCATCAAACTGTAAAACTTTCATGTGAGTTTATGGTATTGTGTTTGTGAGATTATGGTTGTGAGCACTGCCACTATTGCATGTTTTAGTTCGAATGCTCGAGTTGGGCATGACTACAGCAACTAATTCTACTATTGAACATGAAAACCTGTAATCACTAATTATGACCCACCTGCTTAGGGTCACATGAAAACCTTGTAATTACCGCAAATGTGCCTTCACCAATGCAGCATAACCTAATCAATCACCACATTGCATTTTCTCAAGCTCCACATATCTATCACTGTTTATGTTTGTAAAGATGGTTTGGACTTGAAATGCTTGTGACTCCACGTGTATGGTACTGGTTCACTCATGCATCCATGGACCTATATCATATATGCATTAAATACAGGGTAATTAAGCGAACAAGACATATAACCTTCTAAATAAATACTAGTGGGTGCATGACAATTCATATAGGTCCCTCTTACCGATAAAAGTCTTCAAGCCCTGTAAAGAAGGCAACAGATTGTTGTTACTGCTAGAGTAGTACCTTTCTCTTGTGGCTTAATGCTACATTTTTTTTAAAAAAACAAAGCTTCCTGTTCATGCTGATCATATTCCCTGAATTGCCCATACCATTTCCTGTTCCAAGGGTTGCTGGTTTTCCCCTGATAGTGTACTACCCAAAAGACTTTCACATATTGCTATAAACTCCTTTTGCCTTTGTAGTTTACGGCCGGGCACGGCATTTATTGCTCTCAAAGTTCTCGTTTCTTTGGACATTCTTTTACCTGTCACTTACAAACGTATGACTGGAATAGGCTAACACGCGTATCACCTGTGTTTATGCTTCATATAACTGTAAAAATACACCAAAGTTCCTTCTGCTATGATTCTCACCTGATACAAAATCCTCATTCCTGATAGTATTTTTTGGTGATTGGCAGAGAGAAGAAATGGGGAAAGACTACGATGAGGCCGTTGAAGGACTCAACAAACTCCTCAGGTAAAACAGATTAAACAAATTAAGGGCCTCATCCAACATGGAACACATTTTTACTTTTACTTGACCTTTTTTTTGTTCATTAATAATGCATACTGTAGTATAAAACTGACCGTACCCTTGCACTCCAGACATTTACGAACTATCTGAAGAGTTCAGCTACCTTATGTAGTGTCACTAAACTGCCATACCCATTTTCAGAACATTATTCTGACTACTGTTATGTCCTTTGTTTGGTTGCAGTGAGAAGTCAGAGCTGAAAGACTCTGCAGCTGCCAAGGTGGAGAAGATTACCGCTGAGTTAACTGCCTCAGCTGGCAGTTTTGACCCTGTTGAAAGGATCAAGAATGGCTTCATTCACTTTAAGACTGAGAAATACGAGTCAGTACAGTTTTCATCACCTTACAGCATTTGGTCACTTGCTTAGCGATTCTGTTATGTAGCATTAGTTTGCAAAGATTAAGGTGCCAAAGAGTTGAAGAACTAAGTTTTCTGGTGAAATTGACATATCGGTCCTTAATGCAGGAAGAATCCAGCATTGTACGGCGAGCTTGCCAAAGGCCAAAGCCCCAAGGTATGGCCATTTCTATGTCTTACTTCGCTGGAAACAGAGGACTCTATGTTGCTCGATATGCATATATTGCTGTATACAATCTTGTATTGATGAAAACCTTATTATGTATTTGGCATGAATACTACTACTTTGGTACTAGTGCTACTAAAATCCTGTTATATTATTGCAGTTTATGGTGTTTGCATGCTCAGACTCTAGGGTCTGCCCATCTCATGTGCTGGATTTCCAACCAGGAGAGGCTTTTGTGGTCCGCAATGTTGCTAACATGGTCCCACCATACGACCAGGTTTTCCTTTAACTCACTTACCATGCAATACAGATTATTTGCATGTGTTACTGTTCTTATGTATATCATGTCATGAACTTGAGCCAAATTTTCCTTTTTGTTCCTTGATGACTATACTAACATCTCTTGCCTGCGCCAACAGGTTAAGTACGCTGGTACTGGTTCTGCTGTTGAATATGCAGTTTTGCACCTCAAGGTAAAACTTTCTTGTATGTTATCTGTTGATGCATTTCAAAGTCGAGAGTAGTGAATTCTGGAATGAGCTTGAATCTTGATCTTTTACAGGTGTCTTACATTGTGGTCATCGGGCACAGCGCCTGCGGTGGCATCAAGGGTCTGATGTCTTTCCCATTTGATGGAACCACATCTACGTAAGCCCTCCTCATATATATCCTAACGCCAATTGCTTGACCAAATCAATATACCCTGAATCCTGATATCAGCTAATTATGGATAGATCATATATTTCTATAGGCAACAATTTTTAGACCTTTGATCTGCTACCCTAGTGCTCAAATGGGGCTTCATTCTGATCCTAGATCAAGACTTGAGTTAAATAATCATTAGCTCCTCTGCTGAATAATTGGCAATTTTTGCCTACAGTGACTTTATTGAAGATTGGGTCAAGATTGGTTATCCCGCCAAGACCAAGGTGTTGGCAGAACATGGTGGAGCAGATTTCGGCGCGCAATGCACCCACTGTGAGAAGGTAAATTACTATTCTGCAGTTTCTCTTAAAATTCTGGCTGTCTAGGTTGTTAGATTTTAAAGAACACAAAGATAGAGTTCCCTTTCTGTCAGGAAAGGAAGAACCGAAAGATGGATCACCAAAGATAGAGTTTCCTTATGATTAGGAAACTCAAACCAAAGCTAAAAGATTGTTTCCTTTGATCAGGAAACCTAAAGATATAGAGGAGGAAAGGAAACTAAAGAGTTAATCCATTCCAGCTCAAAGACATTTAAGTTACATGGTTACATATTTATAGACTACTCCTATGTTTCTAATTAGTACACCTGGCATTTATCACCGCCATCAAATAACTTTTCTCAAACCAGATTTCTCTAGATAGTTCCTAAAAGCATATCCATACAAGAATTTTGGAATTACACTACAACTTCCCACATATTTCTAGATTCTTCTTTATTACAATAGGATCAATTCCATCATAGGTTAGGTTGAATTCAACCTGGAAGCTCAATGGCTATTTCAAAAATAATTTTCAATATAGTATAAGAATATGTTAAAAATTTGTACATTATAAGTTGTTGAAAAACTCTTCTATTGGAAGAAAAAGGCTGTTTTGAGACTGTCACATGGGAATCTGCAGAAATATATTGATCTTAACAAAGGCAAACTAACTTGTCTATATATATATATATCAAATGTGCAGGAGGCTGTTAATGTGTCTCTTGCAAACTTGCTGACCTACCCATTCGTGAGAGACGGGTTGGCAAACAAGACTCTGGGGCTGAAGGGTGGTTACTACGATTTTGTGAAAGGATCCTTCGAGCTTTGGGGACTTGAGTACAGCTTTTCTCCCTCCCTCTCCGTATGAAGTGACACAATCTCTGTTCCTGACTACTAGTGACCAATTTCGGTTTCTTTCAACTATGTACTCTGTCTGTACATGCCCTACATGAGCTGTTATTGCAATAAAAATATAAAAAATGAGATCATATGTTACTCCTTTAATTTCCAAATAAACTCAGAGTTTATTTGTTTTTTTTCATGTTCATAATTAAGAACCTACTCAAATAGACTTTATTCACTACTGCATTTTCCTTCTTTCTTCCTTTTGTTAGGTAAAAGATGTGGCCACCATACTACATTGGAAGCTCTAGGGACATGCATAGAGGTCGTTCCTGCAAAGATGAGGCTCTCTTTTCCGTTTTAGTTTGTCAATTGAATTCGAATGGGTTATGTAGATAAACCATAAAAGAGACTAAATAAATAACTCTAAATTTCTGACTGGACTGTTCAGGCCAAGAGTACCTTTTTTTTAGCATGGTTAATTCTCCTTTCTTCCACAGCCAGTTTACTCAATTACTATATACATACTCTCAGGAATGTCCAGTTAGAGTCTGCAACAGAGCGCACAAAATTCAGAAAGCAACCCCTTAAACAGAACTAGATTCGCATATAATTGTTTCCTTAAAACAACAGGAAATAACATAAAGGAATATAGCGAGCCAAGAACTTTGGATTTCTAAGTCATTTCGTTAATTGATTCAAGTGGCTCCATAATGCTATTAAAGATTATGGTCAGGGAAACTATTAGTCATAGAAATTAAGGAGATGCTATCTTCTCAGAAAAGAGAAAAAAAGAGATGATTGAAACTTGAAATAATCTTTGATTCCGGTGATAAGAAGTGCCAAACTTTCAGTGACCCACCAAGGAGAAACACATTGCGTCCCTTTAATCTCAGCTGGGCCTAGCTCTTATGCAGCTGAACCCCTATCAAGGAATGAACAAGCCTGTTCTTGCCGCTGCCCTGCCACCATTATCAAACCCACACTTGTTGGGCTATACTGCTCACTCCTATTCTTTGTCTTGTCCAATTGTGGGTTTGACCCAATACAATAAAGTGTATGGGTCTGTAATTGTACACATCCAAAGTTTGAGGATGTGAAAAATTAGCCCATAAGTGAGCTATGCTTCAATTATCATCTGAAATGAATACTAAAATGCATATACTTGTCGTCTGCATGAAACTTAATTTCCATAAGATTGACCTGTAATTTGTTCTTTTCTGCAATTGTTTTTTTTTTGGGGGAAGATCACATCAGGTAGACCTATCGCTTAGAAATGGCATAAGATAGAATGATCCGTTCCGTCTTGGAGTTTGCCTTCTTTTTTAACTGGATGAGACTGGGGGGATACACGTTAACATGTGAACAAAATTGATGAAACAAGAAGACAAGCACGTTTTGTTGTTCAAGAAAGAAGACACAAAAGCACGTTTTGAGTGCAGTATAGTTTTCCTTTTTTGAACAGCAACAGCATCATCTTTCATTCATTCGAAATAGAGATGAACAAAACGAAGAATTAGTGGATCCCTTGGGGTTTTGGGGGCCATTTTGGCAGCCTAGCTAGTTGGTAAAAAGCTGACTTTGATTCGTTTGTTTTCACATTAACCAAGTGTGAGTCGGGTTAGAATTATGAAAATCAGTGTGTTTTTTTTTTTTTTTGGAAGGTCTATACAACGAACAGAATTGGAATTACCTGAACTTTTCAATGCTCATAAATTCTTCTTCTACTTTTTCTTGATCAGATTCAATGCTTCTTATACTCTTCCTTGATCAGATTCAATGCTCAGTTCTGATAATTAGCTACTTGAATTTTATGAATTATTTACACGATTGTATACAAAATTTATTCACTCTTTCGTTCTCCAATCCCTAAGAACCCTAACCTATACGTATGAGGAGTTGAGTTTTTCTTCCTCCTTTGGATTAATGTTGTTAAGTTTAGGCAGATTTTGTACTATGAGACATTGTAAACGAAAAGTGTGCAATAACATCCTTGCCTGACCATATGTAGCTTGGCATTTGTTTATATTTTTGATTCACCCATTCAACTTATCCTTAATTAGATAAAGGATTACGTGCAAGGCTCAATTTATTGATATTCGTAGACACCTTCTTGTTTTTTGCATGTTAGGTACAAAAGGAAGGCTGAGATTAAATTGACAGGATTGGAGGAACCAATTTTCCCTTCAGTATATCTTGTATGTTCAAAACGACTTAGTTTCCTTTTTTTTTTTTTTGAGAGAGCAAGTTTCCTTTTTAGTTATTATTATATGATACCATCATCTTTTTTTCCACCCAAAACTGCAAACTTGGACGTATTGTCGTTTTCTTTTTCCACTTGGAATATAATATATAAGCTTTAACTGACCGAGACTAACACGTTTTAACACATGATGAACTTATTTTCCTTCTGCATTGATGGTAACCATGATTTTTTAGCTGAAAACGTTCTTGTCTTCTTGTTCTCATTTCGCTTATTTAAAGGGAATTGATTGCAAGAGATAACCACAAGCATCTTTAAACTCCAGCATTGAATTCAGTTAATTTGAGTTCTTCATCTCCAAACTCATGTATGCTATTATATATACTTATAATTACTCTTATTGTTATTAAATGGTTTACCCTTCTGATAGGATTATCACCATGATACCAATTTTTTTTTTCTTTTTTTTTTTTGAGAATGACGATGATACCAAATCTTAATCTCTCTCAACTCTTTTAATTTTATGATTTGGCAGAAGCAAGAAAATGGCAAAGAACTACGCTGAGGCAATTGAAGGGCTGAAAAAACACAGGTAAAACTGAAATTAGGCACTTCTTTATCGTGTATCTAATTCTTAAACACTTTTTTTGTTCATTTGTACCAATACCTTCTTTTTTATGTGTATATATATAAATCATGATTTGGATATACCTTGGTTTCCACCTTAAGACTGAACTTCGGATATTTTATACCGTGACAGAATTAAGTACCATATCTAATTACGTTATTTTCTTTTTTTTGAGAGTATTACGTTATTAAACTGCTAGAAATGTTTTTGAATGATACGTCGTTTGTATGGGCTGCAGCGAGAAGGAAGAGCTAGAGGCCACTGAAGCTGCCAAAGTGGAGAAGATCACTGCTGGGTTACAAAATGTCTCATGTGAATGTCATGGCGAACCATTCGACCCTGTTCAGAGGATAATAGAGGGTTTCATGCACTTCAAGACAGAAGAATTCGAGTCAGCAAATTTAACCTTAATTAAATCATCTGTTTATTAATTTGATATATATACAAGTTAATTGTGTTCTATGGCCATTAATATGCCAATATATATGCAGTTGCTAATATAAGAGTACAGAATATTTTGTTAAGTGTGGCCTAACTATAACTCTTTTTTTTTGGTAAATAATCGAGGCAAAAGCTAATTATATTAAAAAACGAGTTTTAGGTAGAAAAACTGAGAGTTTTTAATGTCCAGACAAAAGATAATGTCATAACTCATAAGTGATATATATAACCCCATATAATAAAGGACAGAAAGTAATCATTTGAATATTTCCTGTCTTTATTATCACAGCAAGCATCGAGATTTCTACGACAAACTTGCCAAAGGCCAAGAACCCAAGGTATACAACCCATTAATTAATTTCTTTAGCTTAAATTCACTGGAAACACATTTGTATGTATCTATATATATGTGGTAATATTGATGTATGCGTACGTTCTAATAAGTTTTGGTTGAATTATTGCAGTTTATGGTGTTTTCATGCTCAGACTCTCGCGTTGCCCCATCCTATATCCTGGATTTTAAACCAGGAGAGGCTTTTGCTTTCCGTAATATTGCTAACTTGGTCCCTCCATTTGATCAGGTCTTAATCCTATAACTAGGGAATAGCTCTTCATATCTTGAAAATACATATTTCTTTCCGTAGGAATAATTATTACTTACCTTGTCATTTACAATGGTTTGCCCTTGGCAACACAGATTAAGTACACTGGTGTTGGTGCTGCCCTTGAATATGCAGTTAATCATCTGAAGGTGAACTTGCACTATACTATAGTAATTATAACTTATGTATTTTTATGTGTTTAATTAATATCCCAACTGAGGTGGTGTGTTTTTTATCTCTGGAATATAAGTTTGTATCTTGATCATCTATTTCTTGTTTCTACAGGTGTGCTACATCTTGGTGATTGGGCACAGCGAGTGTGGTGGAATTGAGGGGCTGATGAACCTCCCTGAAGATGGAACCACTACTACGTACGTCCTATACTTAAATATCCTGACACTATATCAGCTTATTATGGTCAAAAATCATCTATAATATGACCAACACTTCTAGGGCCTTGATTCACTAGACTGTAGTGTGTAATGGGACTTCATTTCAATATTCTGGTCCCGGCTTTAGGACTTGAACAGAAATAATAATTGATCATGTGTACAGTGATTTTGTCCAACAATGGGTCAAAATTGGTTGGCCTGCCAGAGAGAAGGTGTTAAGAGAAAATGGCGATCTATGCTTCAAAGAACAATGCAAACTCTGTGAGAGGGTAATTATTCCAACAGTTACTCCATGTTGTGTATTTATGTAGTTGAACTCAACCAGCAGCAGGTTATTAATTTCACTTCCAACATGTGATTCTAATTTTTCTCAGAATATATATAATCTTTTTGCAAATTAACAAGTTAAAAAATTGTCAATTAATTAGACCATTGCGTTCTTCAAGGCAATCTGCGGTAATGTACTACTACTAAGTAACTAGCTAGCTAGTCTGTTGGGAAAATTCCTTGTAATAATTTGCAAGTAACCAAAACTTTCTTCTTTATGTATCCAATGTGCAGGAGGCAGTCAATGTATCACTAGCAAACCTACTGACTTATCCATTTGTCAGAGACGGCTTGGCAAACAAAACTTTGGGATTGATGGGTGGTCATTATGATTTTGTCAACGGAGCTTTTGAGCTTTGGTTGCTTGAGCACAACCTTTCTCCCACTATCCACATACCACCATGCATATGAACATCAACTTGTCATCAGAGACGCCATCTATGTTCATGCACTTGTCACCAGTTTCAGTTTCTGTCTTCTATAGTCTATGCACTTCTCGACATGTCTGAAAATAAAACGGGAATTGCAATAAAATAAAATGGGTTCATCAGGTTATTCCTTTTCCTATGAATTCAGAATGTATTGTTTTGTAGTTTGTGATCATGTGTAAGCTATTACGGGCACAACACAAAGGTACTAAATATCGATTGTCTTTTAGCGTGGAATGGAATCTTAATTTGCCGTAAATTATCCTTTGCTGTTGTTTTCAACTTCTTTTTATGGTCAACTACTCTGTTTAACTTGGTTAAGTGATGAGCACACAGGCAATCCATGTTTGTATGCATAATAAAGCATTCAAAAAATGTATTGGAAATCCTTCATTATTTAGTCATCCTGACTTGACCTTGCAAGCTCTACAGTGTAACAGTGACTATGCTTATGGAGAAGAGTGCGTACTATACATATATTGTAATATTTCAGAAATGAGCTTTCCACCAATTGAGTAAGAAAGTAATTATAGACGACTGCAACGTTTCTCAAGAAAGATCAAAGGAATACCCATCAAAAAAATTCCATACTAAAGGTACTTAGTTCTAGGGCATAATCAGAAATCCAGAAAGGGTTCACAGAATTTTCTGCTATTAATGCATCTCGGGTGTCAGAAATTTCACTGGCTTTCTGCTTATTTTCATCAACCGTCACTTCACTCATTACACCAGTATCTGTTGGTGAGTGGGTTCCTTCTCATTGTGGGGCCCACTACTAGTATTAATGGAGCACTAATTGCTATTAGTGGAGCAGTTAGTAGAGCTTTGCAAGTTGGTCCCTATAGTTGTAAAATCTTGCAATTTGGTCCTTGTGGAGTGCCTATAAATAGGCTCCTCATTTGCTCTTCAAATCATCCCAAGCATTCACAAGAAGTGAATAAGAGAGTGAGAGAGAGAGAGTGAAAGAGAGTGTGGAAAGGAGGGAAGAAAAATTAGGAAGAAAATATTTTCTTCAAATTCCCTCTTAAATTAGGGAGTGACAAAATAGTGAGAAAAAATACCTTAGGGGTATTTTTGACAAACACTTGGGAAACACCTTGTGAGACACTATTTTGGGTAGAACTCTAGGTTGATTATACCCCTAAAATTTAGGGAAGTCTCTCTTGTAAGCCTACTATTTATAGTGGAAGTTTTTCCGGTGGGATCGGGATTGTGGACGTAGCCCGGAATTTGGGTGAACCACGTTAAATA